>JAUJYV010002538.1:0-12303 GCA_033995625.1 Ophyiulus pilosus | reverse complement strand
TCTCATTAGCAAGTCCCATTAATCCCATTAGTTTCATGGGATTTGGCTATGGGACTATATGGGAATTTTCACTTGGGTAGACCTCCCCGAAGCTTGCTTTATCGCATATTTGATTTAACTCAACCAAAATTGGTTGAAAGCCACATATTCGAAGAGCAGTTAAATGGTTAAACAGCTTCTTATCTTCGCTGTTAATGCAGATTTTTATTTTGGTTCCTCTTGAATATTTTAATATTTTATTTAAACAGCAAGATACAGCATTAGTTTTTTTGCACCTTTTGCTTTCAGTTAAATAAATACCTTTACGGTTTTACTTGGTATTTTTAATGCATGCATCCAACCTAAAGATTGCTTCTTTATAAAAGTCTGTATAAAATTATCATTTATTTATACTTGAATGAAAGTGCACTTGCAGTTGTAAATTAGCTTAATTAGGTATTTCTACCTCTCGAAATATACCGTGGAGATGCTCCTTTTGTATTGACAATTACTTGAATTAAACAAAATATGCCAAATATAGAGAGGTTTTTGGTTTTACCTCAAAATGGGGATTTCATGCGCACGAAAACTGAAACCCTCTGCTTTCTTTGCAGTTACTTTGCATATTTAAATAAGAGGGAGAAGAATCAACTTGTATGACGGTTGCACCAAGCCTCGGCTACTGTTATTTAAATTTCGTCTGCACTTTTCACCATTAATGCTGATCAAAGCTAGTTTTAATTAGCGATTACACAAATGTCGGTTTGGTGCAATCCACCCTCTTACTTGCACTATATACTTAAATGGCAACTTGGGATCCAGTTGAGCGCACTTTAATTATACTCGCTTGATAAAACCGTACTTCGTTCGGAAACTGAATTTAACGCGAGTCATATTCAAAGTCGTATTCAAATGAGGTGGCCGGATTTCCACAGTCTAATTTACTCGATTTACCCTAGCGTGCTGCTGCGGTCTTCTTTTTCTAAATTATTTTTTTGTACGCTCAGCAATCGATAAAGTTGTTGAAATGAACAAGGAATACACCCCCCCATGGCGAAAAAAGGCAAGCTGGGCAGACGCACTTAAGGCAATTCCATATATTTCATGATGAAGAAAAAAAGATTCTATATATACTGTTGTCTTCCATTAAAAATGGATGAAAGTGTCCGGTATAGAGAACTTGTTAAATACGAAAGTTCTGGCGTTGTCAAGCACCAAGTGGGATTCGAGAACCTTTGAGTGCCTGTTGTTGAAATTGTTCTGGGTTATGTAAAGACCATCTCTTAGAATCTATGGCATCATTGGTCAAGCTATAAAGAAGCTTAAATCCACAATAACTGTGTGGCTCAAGTACAATAATGCATTGAGGTTGTCAGGCGAGTGCTGGACACACCACAAGAATATTCTGAAGTATCACGACTTCATATACTACAGTAGTTAAGCTGAATTAGTCTTATTCTGCTTCAGCACCCATTGATGGTGCATAAGTCTAGTGTTCTGTTTCCAACATGGTCACGTCTTCACTCAAAAAGTAGCCAGATTTACCTTAATGTTAAAAGTACGGCTCTTTCTACCAGTGTGATACCCGTGTGCGTCCTTATTTCTTCTTTGTTTCTTTGTATGGAACTGTGTGCTTCACAGTTCCAGCGGCGTGGAGTTTAACTGTTGTGCGCATGCGCAAATAATTTTCTGGAGCAGCACCCCCACTAATTTTGGTCCATTTGTATTGTGATACTCCTGCCAACAAGTACTTTTCTAATAAACCCTCGTTTTAACAATCGACTGGTCTTTCATTAGTCTCCCTGAAGTTTTCAAAACTTGAATATGGTATTTACTACATTTTACCGCAATATTAAAAAGCAGAGTACAGAAATGTCAAGATGTAATACGCATATTTTTCGGTGAAATTCAAGTTAGTCCCATTGTGAATGTGAGTACTAATTCAAGATGTTCTTATAAGGAAAGCCTATTGAACATGTTGGCATTTATGTTCCACTTATCAACCCCTTATCCGTTTATTAAAGAATAGAGTACATTTTATCCCCATTGAATCACTGCTTGATATTAAAGAAGTTAAGTGCGGATTTATTATGCCAGCCCATTCCCAAGTCTAGTATTAATTTCATTGAGTGAAGACAACCATGGCCTTAAATTTGGCAATAAAATTTGTCATAAATGGAATTTGATTACACAAGCATGACTTCCAGTGTTTCTTTCTTGAGTTGTCCACGATTGCACTCTTTTCTATATTTATCTACTGCGACTCCATCCAACGACTATACGTTGCTCCCTCTATGCCAAGCTAAAATGTATTCCAGAATAATTATTACGCGTTATCGAATTGCCATTATCGTAAAATCCACCCAAGTCCTCGTTATCACAATGGTGTAAAAGTGGATTGGCAAAATGTAAAACGCCACTTTGCAACGGCCTTATCTCCAACGGGCCATTATATATCTAAATCATCCATCCCGGCTTCCGACTTCCTCTTCTTCTCAAACTGCTTGCAAGCTCTGTGACGTCACTGCGGCCCTTGCCGTTGCTGCCCATCACATGGACTGATCGATGGTGGTCGCTGTCTAGGTCGTCGTCTATCCGTGGAGGCTAATCCGAGTCAAAGACAAGAAGTGTTTGGGTCGACCATCTATCGCAATAGATGCCAATGGAGGTCCCTTCGCTGACCTCATCTGACCCTTAGCCATTTGCATCTAAAAGCGAACAAAAAAAGTAATTTTCAGCAGCCGTTTTGTTGGGCATCGGCAGATTGAGGTGAAGCTGTATATTGAGGAGGGGGAAAAACAGCCCAAGTTTATCGCCTTTTTCCGCTTCATACCACCGAATAAAATTCATTGGAAGCGCAATGGACCATGGAAGAAACCTGTCTTGGTCAAGCAGTTTTGCCGAACACGTCCTAATAGCCGAGACAGATGGTCATTTAATGTCGCGACGGAATGGAAGGCATTTTTAAACTACTGCAAATCTAATAGATAAAAGGGAAGACAATCGATGAGGATGGTGAAATGCATGTATAGTCCAAGATGGACGTACATCAATGGCGGATATCGAATACCCTAAATACTCGTACTCGACTACTCAGGTGTTTTTTGCACAATTATTGAATGTGGAAAGGGAGTCTCACGAATAAACTGTGAATTGGTTAAGTTTTATATATCTAGTAAGTATTTATGTTTGACTAAGACATTTTTAAGCTACCCACATTGGACTCTTTAGTTTTATTACTTTAGAAACTCGTATAAAAAACCACACGAGAACGTTAATATAAACTACAGGGCAGAGTAAACATAACTTTTAAAAAATAAAGCAATGTAACTCGCTTTATTGCGCTGTAGAAAATTGTGGTCAAGTAAAATTTATATACTTTTCAGTAATATTTCCAGGTTTACAGTTAAGGAATTATAATAGACAGGTTTCGTCTTTATACTGCCAACGTCTTTATACTTGCCTTAACTTTAATGGCGGGGAGGGAAGAACCACGCATGCGCACCCATTACGTTCAGTTAGACGTTGGCATGCGAAAACTGTTTATTCATTAGTATCCATCGTTATCATTACAATTTACGATCACACAGATATAAAAAACAAAACTTTAAACATTTGTTACAGCCTCACAGGACACCCATAGATGGCGCCATTAATACTAGAAAGCAATAATAAAAAATGTATTCCTTCCGAAACTGTGACAGTAATCTGTCATTTTCTTCAATGCTGCCAGTTTTGTGCAACCGGCTTAAGTCGCGTTTCACAACTAAAATGATGTTAACCTTATTAGCAATTTCTTTTAATTTAATCCGTTTCGTGATCCTATTTGCTGCTTCCAATCTATTCATGTGCCCAAACACCCATGTTTTCACAATAATAGTGAAAGGAAATTTATCCTTTGTAGTTTATCATCTCCAGCTGTCAACGCTTCAATATCAATGCGATTTTCTCGTGGATATCTGTGCAATTTTATCACCAGAATCGTCTTCAAAGGCTTCGATCACCCGCACTCACAACCACATAATGACTTGTATAGATATAAATATATATTTTTTTTTTCTTGGAGAATTTTAAACTGCTGACAGCGTTCATACTGCGCATAAGATACTTACCCCAAAACTGTCAACTCGATTATGAATGAGGGATCGCAACCGAGAAAGCCTGAAAAATTGGAAAAATACATTGTTCAAACTATGAAAACCTGCACGTAATGGCTATTTGTGATGAAAAATTCTCGAAACACAGTATGATAAGTGCATTTCTTTGAATTGGACGTTTGAATCTACTTAGGAAAACTGTGGCGTGCCGTATCTTGATATATTTTATATTCGATGGTTCTTGGATGAATTTGCAATTACTGCGTTTTGGGTTTTTTAAGGTCTGGAGATTTATTTTATACTTATTCAAATTTTAGATTGTCAGGGAAATTCAATATGATTAGGTCAGCTATGGTCAACTTTTATAGTAGTTGAATCTTCTCTGCAGTATTAGTTTATTTTGTGGATGCTATGGGTTCAATGTTTGAAATGCAGGAGTAACAAAAAACAACAATGACAACAACAACAAAAAAACGGTGACTAGGCAAAAACCGGGGGAAAGTTCGCTGTAATTGCATAAGCTCAATATGATGTTAGACTAAACTGTGTTAGGACTATTTGCTGTTTTTTGTTAGTCATGTGGGCATTTTTTCTAGGACCCTCGACAAAACTTCAATTTCCCATATAAAAAAAATGCATATAGATTGAGACAATGACATTTTTAGAAATGTATTTCAAAATGCATTTATAAATACATTTTTAGAAATGCGTTTTCATGCTGAAGAAGGCGTCGCCATGTCTGCTAAACGTGGTGTCGTTGTTGTGGCGTCGCCGTTGTTCGGCTTTAGCAGCGCCATTTTTCAATATGGTGTCGTCGCCGTCTTATCGCCATGTTCGTTGTGACGTCATCTGCGCAGGCGTTCCGTTCGCTATATTACAGGTATAAAAATGGTTTTACCTGAAAAGGACCGTTTATGCACACAGTTGAGACTGACTCAGAGCTCCCATATGAAAAAGAAATACATTTCAAAATGCATTTATAAATGCATTTTTAGGCATGCCTTTTCAGTGTCCCAATCTATACGCAATTGAAATGCATTTCTTTTCCATTATCTTCACATTCGTTTGTTTAAAATACATAGTCATGTATTATATTAAAAGGATAATATTAATAATTTCATGTCCATCTCATGTTATTCTATTTTGGATTATTTATTTCTTTAATATATGATCAATGCCGCGTTCCTTGAACTCTGCTCTAGTGATCAAATATTTTCCTAACTCTTCAGATTTTGCTAATAGTAATGCACCATTCCACGTTGGATACTTGTGTTTCACAATTTCATTTTCTGGCATTACAATACGAGGTGGGATTTTGAGCATGTTGTTTGCCTTTTGTAAGTCAAAAATTTCCTTGTTCAGTCTTTTCTGGAAACCCGTGAACATGGTATTTCCACCAGCCAAGACGATGTTTCGGTACATATGTTTCTGCATTTTAGGAATGTAATTTCGTACGGTTTCGATAACCAGTTCTGGAATTCCAAGTCTCGCTACACTTCCTGTACTAGGCATTCTATTATTAAACAAAAGTTCCGTGCATTGAATTCTTTGAACGTCAAATCGGATTTGGTCCGTTGGCTTGGGTCCCATGGGAAAGTTGGCGGAAAGTTTTGTGCGGTCTTTCACTTCATTATCGTAGTCCAGTGATACTTTGCACATGTGTTCTTTTAGGTCTCTAATCGTATCCATATTAACAACCTTCAAGCTGCTTAATTGTTTATGGAGAAGAATATGTAGATATTTAGTGACGTCCTATAAATCAATGAAAATAATATTTAAAAAATGTCATTCCAGTTAACCTAAAACTGCTAACCACTTACATGTATTTGAAGGTACCTATATAATACAGTCGAACCCGCATAATTGCACATATTATCCATGCCCTGAACTTTTGCCCTATGTTGTGTACAGGGTGTGAAACCGGATAATTGCACACACCGGATAAATGCACGTTTTCGTCTTGCCGGGTCGATGTGCAATTACGAGGGTTCGACTGTATTAGTAATCCTCATTGTTATAAAGTTTACAATTTGTCAGGGATACGAATGCATCAGTAACCCAACCAGAAGAATGTCTTTGCATGTACAAGGTATATTCTAGGACTC
The DNA here is from genome assembly GCA_033995625.1 of Ophyiulus pilosus. Classification (NCBI taxonomy): domain Eukaryota; kingdom Metazoa; phylum Arthropoda; class Diplopoda; order Julida; family Julidae; genus Ophyiulus; species Ophyiulus pilosus. Next base: position 6,122 of record JAUJYV010002538.1, on the reverse strand, counting down.
ATTTCATTAGTACACTTTGTTTGGTTGAAAATTAGTTAATAGATTTAAAACTACCTTTCCACCTAGATCTGTACCAAATACTTTCCCCTCATCAACTCGTCCATCATAAATTGGTACACTTTGGGTTATCTCTTCTCCACTATCAATTACCAGTCCAATGCTTTTTCTTGCAAATCGCATTGCCAACTCCGAGGCATCGCCGATGTAAACCCCATCAAACATGTATTTTTCAAACATGTACTGGAGGGTATTACCTCTGTGAGACCTGGCTGCCAGACTGGGTTCTGCCAGAATTATATTACGATCACCGTACTCTCGCAGATGTAGAGCTTCTTTGAAAGTGTACGACCAGAGTTTCTCCATGGCATCCCAGTCAACTACTTTCCTCTTCTCTATAGGTATGGATATGAAAGAATCAAGGGCATTTTTCGCCATCTTTCCCACGTGATAACTCTTGCCCGACGTTGCAATTTTGGCTGGGTTACGAGATCTGGCCACAATTGATGGAATCACCTTTGGGCCATTGTCGCTGTCCAAACCATATTTGAGTCCATAGGTGCCAGCGTCTATTATGATGGCTGGAGGCTTGTGGGCCATTCTTGCTGTAGGTCCAAAAGATAGTTTGATTTTGACTCTTAATTTGGATGTAGAAATTGAAGACGAGAGAATCTATTAAAAATTTCGTTTTAAAACAGCAAATTAGGAATTATTTACAATTTGGCTAACCGTGCACATATGAATAATTCGCACGTGTTGCACGTGCAAACGTGATATTCATGTGCTTTAATGCAGTTAGCATCAAGCCTAAACAAAATGCCTTATTTCTGGTGTATTGGAACTGTTGTAAATAAATAAGGTCCATACGCCCCAAGGGGATGCGGATCTTTATTCAAATCTGATCTATTCAGGGAAATGCAGTATGGCAGTTCGAGTCAGGCATATCTAAATTTGCATAAATTCATAGTTCACTTCTCTGGTAATTGGCGCTCCTCCATTTGTTTGTTGCTTGGCTATGAGTGCTATTGACACAATGTCTAAAAGACAAAAGGCCTCCTGATATTGATAATAACACGAAAAATACCAACACTATTATACAGCAGCCTATGTGCGCATGTGCACAACAGTTAAACTCCACGCCGCTGGAACTGTGAAGCACACAGTTCCATACAAATTTTTTTGTATAAACTGGGGTACCCTAGTGGGGGATGGCTACTAATTATGTATAGTACAAGTTTAAAGAAATAATTAAAGAAAGAGGGGGTGCTGCAGTTCCACAGTGCCTATACGCGAATCGCCACTGTATACAGTATATAATAGTTGATAATATCCGTAAATTCATACTCTCAGATACACTGAATTGGCCCTAATAAAGCTATAGTCCTGTCACCTAGGTAGAAATGGAAATTACTTGTTGTGGAAATGTCTGATGTGTTATTGATACACACACAATTTTGAAATATAACACATTCAAGATGACTCTTCATAAATACATTTTTTTATTTCGTGTGTTTTTTTTTTTTAAATAACATGTTTTGCTCCATCTTTTATATAAAGTCGATAACATGTATTCTTTTAACTTGTAGCAAGCCACCTTAACCTTATCGTCCACCTTGTTTAATAGTCATTCACTTGTTATATGACCTGTCGACTTTGTCAATTAATAATCTCATCTCAATTTCCTCTTCTTCATCATCCTTTTTTCTTTTAATTGTTTAGCATATCCAGTTTCATGGTACTCAGATCTAGTCATGACAAGTCTTTCCAAGTCTTCTGATCTTGCTGCTAACAATGCACCTTTCCACGATGGGTAGTTGTGGTGTAAAACACTGGGGAATGTAACATACGGTTTCATTTTGTCCGGTACATTTTGTTGTTGTAGTGTGGTAATTTCATTACTCAGTCTTTCCGAGAAGTTTGCGAACATGGTATTTCCACCACCTAAGACAATACTATTATAGTATAACTCGGCGTTTTCGTATGTTTGGATTGTGTCGTAAACCAGTTGTGCAATTCCAATACTCGGTTGTCTGTAAGTATTCATTGAAGGATTAAACAAAAATTCTGTGCATTTGATTCTTTCGATATCGAATATGATACGGTCCTCAGGTTTGGGTCCTAAGGGGAAATAGGCGAGAAGTTTTTTGCGGTCTTTCAGTTCTCTGTTGTAGTTAAATGACAGTTTGCACATGCGTTCCTTAATTTTCTTAATAATCTTGCCATAGTCGAAATTTGACAAATTTCTATTTTTTACTTGTTTAGCTAATAGAAAACCCAAATAATCGGTAACGTCCTAGTAATCAATGAAAAACAAAAACAAAAAACCAAGATTACTGATTTTATAGTTTTCCACAACGTATAGAATACTAGAGAGTTTGAGCCATCCAACGTTAACGAAACGATAACGGTAACGACAACGAGAAACAGCGCTGACGATTCGGAATGTCAAGAACTACCCTATGCGAAGCATGGCATTCCAATGCCATTCCGGGATTCCCGCGCTGTTTCTCGTTAACGTTATCGTTATCGTTGGATGGCTCAAACTCTCTACTGTAAAATGCGGTAAGGGTTTTTTAACACGATTTTAACTCCAAAATTGTTCACTAATATTACAAAACATATTAAAGTTATGTTGGAATATTATGGAAATATTATTTATTTGAAGGTACCTCATGTTTCGCTTTCATAAATCTCAACAGGATTTCTACAGATTCTTTTCATAAGAGATAGGACCATTTTACAAAGGAATACTTTATATTTGACTGAAAATACCTCCATTGATTATATACCTTGCCACCCAGTTCTATGGTCTTTACTTTCTCCATTTCAACCAGTCCGTTCTTAATTGGCACAACTTGGGTCACCTCTTCTCCACTATCTACTACAAGACCAGTTGTTTTGTCTGAAATTTTCATTGCAAACTCCGAAGCATCATTAATGTAGACTCCCCCAAACATGTATTTCTCAAACATGTACTCGAGGGTCTTGTTTCTGTGGGAACGGGGTGTCAAAGTGGGTTCTGTCAGAACTATATTTCGATCTCTGTACTCTCTGAGAAAGAGGCCATCTTGGAAGGTGTAAGTCCAAAGTTTTTCCATGCCATCCCAGTCAACCACTACCCTCTTCTTTATGGGATTGGTTACGATATAGTCAGGGTGATTCAAGGCCTCGTTTCCTACGTAATTGCTTTTGATCCTCATTGGAAGTCCTGCTAGGCGACGATGATTAGCAACAAATGCTGGAATCACTCTAGGTTCATCCTCGAGGTCAACGCCATATTTGAGTCCAAAGGAGCCAGCGTCTATTATGACGGGATTGGGCTTGTAGTACATTCTTACTTACTGTAGGATACACTTGAATTTTAACAATTAATTTTGATACGTAAATTGAAGACTGGAAGTACTAACAATTTTGTTTGAAGCTAAAAAACATAAATACTCTTAAATGTTTCTAGAATTTCAATTAAGAATAATTAGCACGTGCTGCGCGTTACAACATGGCTGAAACTGACAACGTGTGTTCTAAAAATGTAACCCTTTATTTCTGTTCAGCATGCCCTGAAGATTTACATGCAACCCATCATACGTTTAGCATTACTCGTTTCCAGTGTATGTGCTGTTGAATGATGTCCATACGCCACCAGGGGGTGCGGAAGCCAAATAGAGATAATTTGAGGTTATACATGGATATGATAAACCGATAATGATATTTTAAATTGACAGTAACACAAATTCGATCAGAAGTAATCATTAATTCTTACTACGAATACTATAGGGCACATTCTGCAATCACACACGACATTGTGACATGTACTAGAACACGCAATTTTAGATAAATGGCGTCGTGCTGTCTTAGAGGTGCCATGTGTTTTTTCGTCGTTTTATTTAATATTGAAAAACGATATAGCAATGCGTAATTTAATATGGGGGCAAATATAGGCCCATTACTGCTGATTATAGGGAATGTTGGAAGACATATATTAGCACTTAAATTCAAATAAAAATGATAGAATACGTATTTTTTTACAGCGCATAAGCGCTCGAATTTAGTGCCTTGACAGATATTGAACGCACTTCACTTTTAAGTGCAGACTGATGTTGAAGTAAAGATGCAATTTTCGCAGGCTAGTCTAAGGGAAAGAAAAAATCTGTCAAGTTTTGCACATGAGGCTGGAAGAGATTTCGCGTATAATTTACTATGTTCTCAAAATACCGCGAAATAGATTTCGACAAGATGAATGTTGAAAATCGGAGAAATGATTTGCAGCACATGTACTTTGGATGCCTTAATCTACATATTTGTATACACTGTATATTTTTTTAAAAACCTGATAAAATTAAGTTATATGATAACGGAAAGTGCCCATCTTAAATTTATTTAGATGCCTTTTAATTTAAATTGTATGTCCTATTTTAAGTCTTGTTTCAAATCAAGGTGTTTCTGATGTACCCATGGGCCAAAGTTGGGTTCGACTATGGGTAGTATGATTTTCATGTTCTGTGGGTCCTTACTTTTTAACTTCCTCGGTTTTAAGTGGTTTTGTACCAGATAACTGGTTAAAAGCAACATGCATGGAGGTGCTGTTTTTTAATATTTTAACACAGAGAAAATTTTAACGTGAGAAAATTATTCGCTAATATGTTTAATATTTTTAAGACAATTTTTGGAAATTTAGGTTCTTTTTGCAAATTCGAAAGTTCAATTGTATTCCAGTGGTGGCACTTAATAATTATTAAGTACATTATTACTAAATTATTAATACAATAATTATTTGACTGTGATCAAAACTCAACACCAAATAAGTTATTTTAATTAGTGTGGAGTATTTCATTATTTCAATACTTGTATTAACCAATAAGTGAGATTAAGGGCACTATGTGTCTCAGCACATCTCGCCCGAGGATTTTACATTGTATTAAATGTTGGTGCTAAAGTCCATTTGCAAGCCTGGGATTTTTGTTAAGTTTTATTGGGGGGAAATCCCTTACTCTATCGTACGTAATTGATATTATAAGTCCCATTAGGCAAAACTTTGCATTGATGTAATGCTCTCAGTGCTAATCTTCAATTATCGTTCGTTGTAATCCTCACTTTAAGTTAATGAACTCGGTGCAGTCGGGCGTAATTGAATTTCTAATCTGACCAAATGCAACATTTCATTTAGACGTTTCCTCCAGGGACTCTTTCTTCCATCTTAAATGCACTAAATGATTAACCAGAAATTGTTGCGCCACTTGATGGGCATTTAACTTTTCCTCTTTACACGTATTAATATTTCAATATGGTGTTTTTAGCATTGGTAACTGAACAAAAAAAATCAATTGTTGCTTCTTGTATGCCATATATTTCTGAGCTGAACAGCTTGAGAAGCTCAACAGATCTTGATGTAGGCTGGAAATCGTGCGAGGGCAGGAAGGTAGCTTTGACGGAATAACAAAAAAACCCGATAAGAAACCAACTTAGACATGTGTTATGAGTAGCCATGCTGTCATATTCACTCACTTCCTGTTTGTTACATGCAGGGCTAAGTTGGATCAAAGTTGAACCTAATGCTCCTGTTATTTCCTTGCATATCCACCCATGTTATTAAGCTGAAAACATACCTATCAACCATCGTTCAGAACTGTCAGGTCAGGTCAGGTCAGGTCAGTGCTCCATGAATATAACCAAAACAAATCAAGGCTATTTGTTAGAAATTTTCATATAAGTGATTGAAAGGTGCCATATTGTACCATAGTTTAGACACGTGACCTGTTTGACGTAGTATTTATGGTTTTTATCCATAGTGGCCGGGTGTATGTCGCTACTGCGATATATAGTCCTAATATTAGTAAGCAAATTTACTGACATGGTACAGAACCCCAATCGAGGTTCCATTTATTAAACCTGTACATGTATATCCATATATGGACCATGTGTACATTTTCTACTAGAGATATTAGTACAAGAGGTGTACAGATATGCAAGTTAACCATTACATTAGGGAAATTTAGCAAACCTCCAACCGTTCATTATTACCATTACGAAAGGGAGGAGTCACAGACTGAACTACCAATGAACTAATTAACTGAACGTCACGAGTGTGCACGACGTTCAGTAACGGTAATAACAAACGGTCGGAGGTT
>JAUJYV010002537.1:0-12305 GCA_033995625.1 Ophyiulus pilosus | reverse complement strand
AAATCACAGAGTTGTTAATTAACCAAATCAACAAGGTGGGGGTCAAAAAGACCCCCAGCCTGGAATCTGAGGGTTAAAACATTACAGCAAAAAGTTGGACACATAAAACTAGTACAAGCAGATTTCCAGAATTTGAACGGTTTTTAAAATCATAAAATTTTAGTATGGATTTGTATAATGCCAAAATCCTTCCCAATTCCTGGAAAAGTTGTTTTTTATGAGGCATGGACATGCCACGTGAACTTGTTCATTTTGCCTCGAACTGATCAATGGGGCTCCCTGTGGTGTAATCACCAAAACATATTGGCTGTGGTGCATCGGCTTCCCAATTTGGCACGGTTGCCTTTGATAGAAAAAAGATGGCGATTCATGTTGGTGGAGGCATCCCGCCTAGCAAATCATGACTCCACAGGAGTAAACAGCCCAGTTAAATTAATTATAAGCTTAATTGTGCAGCATTCATCCTCGCCAGCAGGGAAGGTTCTGGGTTGGGCCTTGTGATGGGGGAAACCATACCCTCATTGAATTGGTCTACATTTTTTTTTTGTCTGTGCTAACCAATGGACATTAGGTGATTGTGCTGGCATGACATAGCATTTGTGCGGTATTGTTGTTGCAGGAGTCTAAGATACTCAGTAGGGGAGACCCTGGTGGTGAACCCCCCTCTTGAAATCGAAAGTTCTAAAAATTCGTGCTACAAAGTGTGGGTGTTTCATCACACGAATTTAAATTGTTGTCAAAACGCGCGTATGCATGGGTAACTCGTGATCTAGCCAAACGTAAAAAAGTATCAGTTTACTAAGCAAAATAAGCTTAATCTATTTAGTTGTGTTCTCCACAAATGCATTCATTGTTTGTAAACATTATTTTATGGAAAACATTTTATCGACCTTGTGTATCAATGTTCGAGGAAATTTATAGACACATTTATAAGACGAAGTATATAGTGATGTGTTGAATTATACGAATCAATAGATAATATAAACAAATTAGTCGCTTAAGTATTAGGGGCCATTCAAAAAGGACGTCCCCGAAATTCCTTCAAAAATTGACCCCTATCCCCTGTCCGCATGGTGTCCATTTTAGCCCAGACCATCCTATAAATTTCCTAACACCTGCCTATCTATCAATTTCACGAAAAAAAATTCCAGATTTTTCTGATTAACGGAAATTTCCTGACCTCGAAGAGAAATTCCAGCATAAAATTGGTGTTTTCACAAATTTAGGCATAACTCCCGACTTTACCGAGGTTTTAAAAATTCTGCGACACACTTCTTCTGGTGTCCATGCATCTCCCTCATACAGTGATCTTTATAACTCAATTAAAGAGAAAATCCAAAAACTGAAAAATACCATCATTAGTGGACGTCCATAATGGTTATACCCCTCTCCCTCTTTATCCACCTCTGTTCTAATACCAGTAGACCCTCCCCCCGACCCCCCTTCTCGAGGACGTCCTTTTTGAATGGCCCCTAAAGGAAATACAAAACTCAGATATAACATTATAACGTCAAATATTGAAACGTCCATTTAAATTCTTAATGTTCTTCAGAAAATCAATGCATATGAGATTTATAAAATAGTCACATGTTTGATTTTTATCTTTTGTTGTTATTTGGCGTGTTAAAATGGCTGGATGATTTGGTATTTTCATGTAATGAATAACTTTAAATTGTTCATTTGGAAAACTCTTCGGTGTAATGGTGTTATCGCTATACATGCATATGAAATGAAGCTACAATTTATCTTTATTAGCAATTTAATGAATTATTGATGATCTTCTGGAATTTGCATCATTTCGGTCTATTTGAGTGAATTTTATTATCGTTTGAATTCATAATATCTTCACTTTCTTCATTTCTGCTGAAGCTATAAACTCGTTCGTGCAATTTAATCCTTCGTTGACCTTTCCATTGACGTGGCTAGACCCATGTACATGTCTATTCTGCTTGTTAACCATGAATATCCATTTTTAAAATTGGGGTTTAAGAAGGTTGGCCAAGATTGCAGTGTATATGGTCGTCTTCATTATGCATTGGCTAATTGGGCGTGCTTTTTTTATGCAATGGGTTGGGCAATTAGACAACCAATATCGGACGCATGCGTGCAACCTGTCTTATTTTCCAGCCGACAGAATGTTTGAAAACTATTTATCAAATAATCGTTTAACGTTTTGACAGCTTGTATTAATAGTTATAAGCAATACTTTTTTTGAAGCGCTTGACGGTTATACAATATTTACTCATCCATTGGTTTCAGTTTTTTTATGAAGTAATTTAACAAAAGTTCAAATAGGTGCTCAATATTTAATGAGCAAATTGGCTTGAAAATACGCATATATCGATTTTTTAAAATAGTTGTGGAGGGTGTTGGGTGTTGTTTACAGAATGTTCCCACATGCACTGAGCTACTTAATTTCATTTCATATAACGAGTTACCATTTTTTTATTATTATAAAGAAAGTAAAATTAAGCATTCAGCTTTGGCATTAACAAATTGGATCGTCAGTTGGTAAATTAAGATATCATTTTGCACGTTTAGCATCCTGTTGCTTCCATTTTTTGAGTAATCAGTGAATCAGTTGTCACGTTTGCCATATCAGCAATGCAGAGTATTTGAAGAAATGCTAACCTAAATATCGAAGCAATGAGAACAATGAGCATTGAAATTGAAGTCTGCATTTGTTTGCATCAATTGAGTTCAATGACGTGGGATTCAGAACATTTTCTAATACTTCAGTTGTGATTCCTACCTTAAAGTTTAGCGCAACTTTCTCGACCTTGCATTATCTTTTGCCAATGACGAAACAAGCAACTTCCCAACTTTATGGGGCAATGTTGTTTTATATGCCATTGAAGGTGAACGTTTTTCAAAATATACATGTCATCTATTTTATAATTTGCAATTTCATTTTTTTACCACATCAACTGATGCAAAATCAGTATCTTCCCACAACGTCGGTCTCTCCTTGAAGACATTTTCGGTTTAGAAACAGATTACAACTTCAGAACCACCTATACATACTCACCAAATACAGCACAGTCAAACCTTTATTCAAAGAAATCCATTTTCTGTCAGTTGATGCTGCCTTTATGGAAAAAAACTGATTGCCGAACAGTTGCAAGATTGATTGGAACAAATAAAACCAACTTGCAACCATTTATAGTTGCAGAATGGTTGCATATCCTATTTGCAATTAGCAGTAACATCAGATCATTCGTCTATTACTAGTTTACTATCAGTTTTTCAATTTGTTATCACTTTGCATCAGTTTACAACCAACTTTTTTTCCATAAGGGTGTAACAGAAAAAAAGGTGAAGGTCCTATGACATCTGACAGATGATCAGCAACTGCATAGCTCTGATCAGATTAAAATAAGAATGCTTTGATGTGTGGATGCAGAAGGGGAATATACTATTCTGGTTGTGTCAATTTGATATGTTATCAGAATAACTGTTTGATTAATTAATTTGCCCACGTTGACCAAATCAGTTCCTTTATTGAGCCCATCAGATCTTACTCTTCCCATGCAATTGGATGCAACGAATTCCAGTTCGCATTCCAATGAGACTACACTCATGCATGACAAATATTTGGTCGATGTTATTCAGGATTTTTCATACAAAAAAAATCCGTAAAACTGCCGCTTGCATATTGAAGAGTTGATTATTATTCCTTGGCCACCTTATATGTTAGTCAGCCTGTAATTACAGGATGGGGTACTCCATTATTATCGGGTTGTAAACAGGTGTATCTATAGGTAAATCATACGGTCTAACAAGCGCCATATCGACGCCCAACTCTGTACAAATCATCACGTTGGTAATTTATTGGGCTGCCTAGAGTTTTGCTTTGCCATAATCACGTTGGTTTTGCTCATCCTTGCCGCCATGCTGGCTATTACCAAATTATCACGATTTGCAACGCGTTGTAGGAAAAAAAAATTTGCAATGGCCGATCTCTGGCCGATTACCCTATACATGTCTAGTTAGTTAAGAGAGAAAAATGAGATAAAGCCTGCCAGGTGTTACAATTGGCCGTGCTGAAGCGAGATAAAGCGCCTCCGAGTGCGCGTTGAACTGGCCACCCATCAGGACAGGCCATAGGCACAGGTGTGTAATTTTGAACGTTGAGGGTGTTGTATTGTGTGCTTATAAAATTTGCTGTAAAATTTTATTACCCCATATTTGACTCTCAAATCGTTTTAGATGAACGGCAACATAGCATTAAGTTTTGCACTCGCGAACCAACATTCCATATATTAAATCCATAACAAGCAGACTTCGTGTATTTTTAATTTTTAAAAAAAATGCTTATTATAAATTACAACACTTTTTTCGCCTCAAGTCAGGTAACATGTTCTGATTTTAGTCGAATGGTGCTAACATATATAGCTAATGGACAAGGAACGAGTGTGGCATCAGGTCACTTTGATCCGATGATTAACTTTTATTAAGCTGGTGTCACCCTTTCAAATTAAACAGACGATATGAATTTTGAATGGTTTTGTACATAAATTAACTTGGGTCATCTTTTAAATTTTTAGAAATTTTGACACTAATCTTATATCAATGACATAATTAATGTCATCATTAAGTATGATGGCAAAATGTTAAATTTGTGAGGAGATGCATGATTTGTCATGCACAATGTTAGCTCGAAGTGTGTACATGTATGATGTAGTATATGTGAGAATTTAGTTCTAAGTTCTGTTTGGTGTGAAATTTGTAGTGTGACCAGAGTTGAAAAAGGTTGAAAGACATTACATTATTAATGGTGTTCTGATATTGCATATTGCCAACCGATAAACTGCTTACATTGGCTGCAAGTTGCTGATTGATGCCTATAGTGCTAATGTGAATACATTAACGATTCTGGTTTCAAGTAACAGTCCAAATCTGATGAAAGCAACCCTTCGATAAATTAGTAATATGTATAATGAAAGCTCTTGGGCTTTCTTTTAAAAAACAAGGTAATCGATGCCGCTTTCGCATCAATTATGCTGACGATAAAATGGCGTTTTATATAGAGATTAGATTGCGCAGCCACATGACTGTGGCCCTACAGATAGGTCATCCCTTTAAAGGGGATGATAAATCACTTTTCCATCCCATTCCCCTCCATTTGCACCATATTTGAAATAAAAAATAAATAAAAATTGGTGCTTGTTTCTTTCTGAATGTGTCTATGTACATTTCATAAATGTTCACAATTGAAACAGCAATTTCAAGAAATTTGTTTTGAGTTTTGTTTTCTTAACCTAATTTGAAACATTCATATGGTCAAAAAGTCCGAAATTTCAAATTTTTATACAAGAGATCAAACCGAGGAAGTTTTTCAGAATTAATGCACTATTATTGTTGTATATCATTACATACCCACCATACATTGCTTGTACTGCACATTTGTATCATGACTAACATGTGATAAAAAATAATGTATTAAAAGTTAGTCGATATGGGTAGAAATTTCAGGGTGATTTTCCTTTATATTTTGGTCTGGTTATTTTACAGTGATCTTCAACTTAGATAATTGATTGCAATTTACTGTATATTTGTATATGAAAATTAAGAATAAGCAGCATTGCTTTTATTTTATGGATAATGTTACTAAGAGAAGCCATTCATTTCCTATGTATACTTCCTATGCATTCCAGTACTATACCTTCTTATGGAAAATAAATTTAAAAAAAAAACCTTTTAGAATTAAAAAAGCGAACAAAGTACAGTATGTTGAAACACTACTAAAATAAGACTGTTTGCAAAACTTGGTAGAGTTTGGAGAAAACAGGCAAGTCGGCAATAAAGTAATTGCTCCAGAATATAAAAGCTACTTTTTCAAATGAATGTTGAGTAAATAGTCTAATCTCTATTGCCTGATTATTGAATCCTTACTGATATTGGTCGCTCTTCCACAAATGCAATCCTATTAGCAAGAACTGGGATTGATATGTGAAAAGTTTCATCTCAGTTATCTTTGCTTCAAGAGTAAGCTAATTCAATTTCTACAAAGTATTCCTATAAGTCAACCTTACATAAGCCAGAATGAAAGTTAAAACCAATTATTATATACGTTTCCTTGCTACATCAACCCAAAAAAAATGGGCAACTTTGATAATGCCAAATCGAAAACTAGCAACGAGACAATGATGCTTTTAAATTGACTTTCATTGTTGTCGTTTTCTAGAGAATGTACTAACATTTTGTGGAATATTGACGTTCGGTGTAGATAGACAAGCGTATGAAATCACGAAGAGATTATTTCGAAAAGATCCCCCTTTCATGTCAGGTAAAGTCAGTTTCTGGAGCCGATGTATAAAATTATCAAATGAAATAATCATAAACATGCCCTGTACGTTTCTGATGGTAAAAAGATAGAAGTTAATGTACATCCAACTTTATAGAAGTGAACGTATTGAACTTAAATAGAGATGGCGTTTTAACTTTTTAAGTGCATATTCATGTAGTTGCACCCAGATACGTATCTCGAAGCTTATTTTCCACTTCGGCATTTAAAAGCTCTGTTCAGCTCTCATTACACCCACCTACTTCCGATTCGCTCATGTTTTGGATTAAAATAAAGCACGCGGAAGATTCAGATACCAAATTCTGTGCAGCACTGTCATGAATGATATTGGGTCATGGCGTAGGATATTTTGCTGATAACCAGGCTGGAATGAACACTACACGAGTACACCATAAAAGCCTTTTCACACACACCCCATTCTCTACCACGAAATATCGTTTTCTGTTTAATTTGTCTCATTTGTTCGTATAGTCTTTATAGTGCACGCAGGCTTTATATCTACACAAAATGCAATTAATTGGAGATATCGATATTGCATGTTCATATCGTGTTTGTTTTTGTTATACTTGTATAGCATTCAATAATATTCAGACTATCAAAATACAATAAAATCTGATAAAAACAATGCCCTGAAAGGTAATTCTTGGGAAAAGTTGGGACTTCATTAATTGTGCCCGTGACATTTTGATAACACTATATCCATTAAAGAATTTTGCTTACAATGATGATCAACAAAAATATATGAGACATTTTCAAACTATAATTCAATATACAAGTTGTATTAATGCAGACATTTTTCTGGAAAAAGTAACGCTTATTATTACGCTAATATTCTTACATTGTCTAATAGATTCATCTCTCTACTGATAAAATTAGGTAATTTAATGTTCATGCCCTTAGATTCTAATACACCAATAGCAATGGTAAAATTGGTATTTCAATTACGATTATATTCAAAAAACAAATAGACACCGTATAATGTAATTTTGAAAAGCAATTAGCCCAAATTCCAAGCAACTCTTTTAAAAATCTGGTATTTTTTATAAAAATTTAAAATTGTTGTTTATCATATCGTGGCTTAATACTTATGCTATAGTTTTCATAACTTTCGCAGCTTTGTTTACATAGCAAAAACTAGAAAAATATTGCACTCAAAACGATACATCATGATCAAATTTTGTAATTTTTTAAACAGCATAAAATTAAATGATGTTATGCATTGAAAGCGGTTATCTTGTTAACTGAGTCCATTTTAATATTTTAACAGATCTTATGTGCACGTATTTGTAATTGGTACAGACTGAAAAATACCTGCATGCAACAATATACGTCGCAAGTGTGCAGTAATAGATTGTGTGAAAACAAGGTCATTTCCGTATTCTGCTTATTACTCACTTTAAAAAAGCAATGGTTTCGCTGCTTTCAAAGGCTCTTTATTAAACATTTGGCTTTTCTGTAGCAATTTTGCCGATGCAGTTTTGGTACAAGTCATAGTATATGAACACTGTTTGCATACGAATACTGTTTAAGGATAATTTAACATTGAATATGCCAGCCCTCCAGCATCTATTCGGAGCATACGACCTATGTCATTATTTGCTATAACTATGAGCCATTCGTGCAAAGAGGACATGTGATAACGTGTAATATTTCTTAACATCCGCATATTTATGCAAAGGTGATCTGCATGCTGATGCTCCAAACTATCCGAAGACATGCGATATTATTTCCAGTAAAATTTCCATAAAGAAACGAGAGCAAAAAATCTATATAGAAAACACAATATGCAATCCTGCATTAAACCTGCATTTATGAAGTAATATCTGCTTATACTCTGCCTATGGCAGCTTATTTAATATCTACTCCTATCAAAAGGAAAGAATCTATTTAAGGGTACATAATAGACTCGTACGTCGTAATGCTTATTTTTTATGTTAAAAGCCATTTTAGAATATTTAAATTGCCATCTGCAGCTTTTGTAGAAATAACTACATTCTCAGAACAGTTGATTTATTGGTAGCAATTAGGGATGAGGTTTTGTTTCAACCCAGAAAAAGGGCGCCGTCTGGTGGCTGTATGTACTAATCCAAATGTTAAAGTAGTATTGGATAAGGGAATTTAGAAGGATATCATATGAACCATGATAGTTTCATAAGCCAATGACCGTGTATTTGCAAAAAGTGCAATTAGGAGTTTATCTGAATGAAAATAACTATATGCAAATTTATATTGATTTTAGTTAAATCATTAAATTTGGTAATTTACAAGTTGGTTTGCGATGTGTGTATCATTTCTTTCTTTCATCTTCAATTTTGAAATTTTATTTTAAAAGAAACCATGCTTAGAATAATTAACTGTTTATTCAATTTGATATATAATGAAGTGAACGATTAATCAAAATAATCCACTTTCTAAGAAATGACTGTAGTTACGTTAGCTGAAGGGCACATTGAATTGTCTAAATTGAGGAGGTAGTTTACAATCCACTGCTTATAAAAAAAATCGTGGTGTGATCACACAACTGTGCGCAGGTGCACGTATATGAAATTATAAGGGTTACCTTAATAATGTGTGTATACACTGGATTAGTATACTAAAATAATAACGATAAAGAGTATGTGGAAATTTTGTTGTTTTTTACATTTACATGACTCATGAGATGATATACGAGTTGAGCTTAAAAAATAATTTGTACCCCTATGATAACAAAGGTCATAAACATACATGCGGATATAAGTACGTGTTATGGTGTAAATATAAAACGTTTTTAGAAGTAACATAGTCTGGCCAGTTCCAGGAATAACCATCTGCTGTAACGGCTTCAGACTTTCTTGGTGGTCTAAATTATGATAGTGAAATGCATTGATCACAAATATAGTTATCTTTATTTGGCTCCCTAATTTTTGTCAGGACTTTAACGGATATCTATACAATTTGATTAACTGCATAATTACAAAGACATTCAGAATGTGTGGTCAGACAGTCGGAATAATAAACAAGTAATAATGTGTTTATGATAGATGTCCATATTTTATAGGATTAGATGTTTTTTGTTTTAGTAATATTTTGTGACTATATAGTCACAATATACATGTACATTTAAGCTTCTTGGAAAAAAAATATATGCAAGAATAATGTCAATGAGGAAATGTATTTTCATGTTCAACTGCATGAAACGAGCTCATCTGATGCAGATCTTCTCAACAACTTTATTTTTATAGCGCGATAGAGTTTTACTGCATATTTACATTCTCTGAAATTATGCAGATCATAAATGTATACAGAGGGAAAATTACTTTTCATATTTACATGGATATAAACCGAGTCTGTATATTCACTTTCGTATACGATGTCGAAAGGCAATATCCTTCTTACCATGAATGACTTCGTTTATAAACAACGTATTTGTGTGAGAATGTACATTTGCAAAAAAGTTATTAAGGTTATATATGGAAGTTATACTTTGAAAATTCCTTATGGGAATACGTTTTATGGACTATAATAGATATTATGTTTGATGTTATAATAACAACATGTGAAATATGCTCTATGCTCTTCGTTTTCAAAACGATGTGCGTTGCAATTTTCATGCATGACAAAGATAACTCATTTGCATGTATTTTGGAGAAATTCTATGGATTATAAAGTTTTTATTATAGATGCTACTTCACCAAAATTACATTGGATATGCAACTCGATCTTGCGATATATTTTTTATTGTTAAGATTAGATCATGATATATTATTACAGGCCTGATTTTGATCGCTCAAACTAAAAGATTTAGGTTGATAACCAAATATATATATACATGCTCTGTATATATGTATTCTCTGTATAGCGTATGAAGTCTCGAATGATAACATGTGTAGTTTTAATATACATTAATGAGTAAATTGTGCGTCATATCAATTGAATATTTTCTTGTTTAAAATGCTTTTTTTTGTATAATATTACAATTTATTCATGCAATATTTCATGCAAATATGTAATATTATAAATATCTGCTAGTGTTTTTTAGCTCACATGCTTCTTATATAAAACCTACTTAATAAATCAATCAGTATTTTTTATTAAAGGTTTAACAAAAATTAAAGCATTATGCATGAGATAAATTTGTAAGACATTCTCCTAGTGTTTACCTTTTTGTTTTTTTCTTTTGATGGATTTTAAAAAAGAATACCGAACTTTGCAAGTTCTCCTTGTTCTCATTTTAATTAGGGAGCCAACATAACCCATACATACAATGTATGGATGCAACTTCTTAATAAGAAAGGTAATCATGTCATGATTTATAACTTAGTTTATAATTTTAAAAAGTCTGTAATTGCAAGGAAACTATCCTATAGTTTCGTTCATATTTCGTGAAAGTTCCAACCCCCTATCGTTTTATAAAAATCCATTGTCCTAATAAGTATTATGATGTTTAACGAAGTGTCCGTATCACTGATATCAGACATGCAATTGGCCCATTTCCATGTACCACGTACTGTCCATTAATTCCCATAATCACAGTAGAACAAGTCTTAAAATTATGTACCATGTCTGAATATACAGTAAGGAAGATTAAGGATTTACTTAACCAATTAAAGTCAAACTTTAGATCAAGCTATAGTTATTTATACTGTGCACAAATATGGATTATTGAGCATTTTATTTTACATAAGTATATTCTCAAATCCTTCGGAACGTCGTCCAGATGTTAATTTTTTAATTCGTGACATTATAACAATTATTAATTTTGTAATTTAATGTAAAGTTCTCAATCCCATCATAATTATTAATTCCAGTTTTCATTACTTAAGAACATTTGTGATCTCTACTTTGTATTTTTTTATTATTATTATTTTTGTTTCTTGAGAAATATTGTATAAAGTTCTATTATCATCAGGCTCGTACACTGCAATTACGATATAGGGCGATTTGAAATTATGTGGTACAGGAAAATACCTCGCAAATTTCAGTGAACTTTTTTCAAAATTTTAATAAGCTTTAGCTACAAAAAAAAAAAAATGGACTACCCCCCACACTCACGTTTTCCTGATTTAGATTTGCTATGTCGCATTCTATTTCCTAGACAACTCAATTAGCGATTATAACGAGCATTTATTATAATAGACAGCTCAAAGAATATCTTGCTTGTTCAAGACGAAAAAAAAAAACCTGTACTGCATTGTTAATACATTCTTTGCAGTTGTGATAATTTGAAAATTTATAACAAGAGACTCCCAATATTCTTGCCGCATATAAGCTTTCCCAGTAACGGCCATCTTAAGGCCTCTATCTTATAAGGGATTGAGATTCTCTATCTACTAACATAACTTAACATCTCACTATATATCAACCAAACCATACTGGCCAGTAAGGATGACTCCTTAAGGCAACTTCTCTGTCTCAGTACCACCAGTGCATCAGTACAGTTATGTAAATATAGTAATTTTTAACTTTAAACTACATTCTTAGAATTGTGTAACTTAATTATTGGATTCTTCTAACTAAAGCCACCGAATTATTTTAAGAGCTGGTAGTATGTGAGCAGCATGCAGCAGTCAAAACCATTAGACAATGTACCCATAAATATGGTTAATTCAACGTCTAATAACGCCATCCTATAATGTAATATGACTGTGAATTAATCCAAATCGATCAGCAATATTGGCGATAATTTGAGCAAGACAAATGAAGGGACTGCACCTAAAAGTTGATCAGGTGTCCATATTTTCAAAATACTGAAGCTTAAAGTGGGCATGTGCTTACAACGCAAATGTCTAGCAGCTAAAACATTGTAACTATAACGCAATCAATTATCTATTTAAGTCCAATTCTTCAAAACTCCAAAAATATGCCAAATGTTTCCGCTTTTTTTAATACGATTTTTTAAACTAATCTTAATTATGCGGTGTTCAAATAATGCAATTATTGACTTATCAAATATGGCTGAATAGCCTACGTAAATCTATTGAAAAGTTTTTGTGCCCCGGGCTTCAATAGATATGTGATT
>JAUJYV010002536.1:0-12307 GCA_033995625.1 Ophyiulus pilosus | reverse complement strand
ATTTTTTTGAAAATTTCAATTTTTGAGTATCTTTTTCGGCATGGAACGCATTATTGTATTTTACATCAATTTCTATGAAAAAAATTGTTTTGCTTAACGAGTGTTTCGCATAACGAGCAAGACTCCGGAACCAATTATGCTCGTTATGCGAGGTTCCACTGTAGGTACATTTTGGTCGTTGGTCAGTGCACAGTGTGTTAAATCACATTTAACTATTAAAAATGAGGGTTCCAAAGGAACTGAGACCACTTATTGTTAAGCTGTGGAAGGAGGGGAAATCGCAACGAAATATTGGAGAAATAATACAAAAATCAAGTTCAATAGTGCAGTCCATTATCAACAAATACCGAAATACAAAAAAAATTGCTGATATGCCGTGAACTGGACGTCCAAGAAAAATAGAATCAGTGCATTGTCGAGCTGTTCTACGAACAGTGAGAGAGAACCCTAAAATAATTGCTCCAAAACTTGCCAGAATGCTACAAAATGATTATAATCTGCAAGTGGATCCTGCAACTGTCAGAGTTACATTGATGACGCTATACTTGATATCATGGCAGAATGCCGTTGGCGATGCCCTACATCAGCAAAGTTAACAAAGCCAAACGTCTACACTTTGCAAGAACTCGAGTTAATGAACCACAGACCTTCTGGGAATCGGTAATTTTCAGTGATGGGTCGAAATTTAATGTATTTTCGTCTGATGGTAGAGTTAAAATTTTGAGGCCAAAAGAACAGCTGAAAACACAAAACATGTGCCCAACAGTGAAGCATGGTGGTGGAGGAGTTTTAGTATGGGGGTGTATGAGTGACACAGGTGTGGGAAACTTGGTTTTCATTGATGAAATTATGGATCAATATGTTTATTTGAGCATTCTACAACATAATTTAAAACAAAGTGCTGAAAAACTGGGACTTAATGGGTCATTTATCTTTCAACAAGATAATGACCCAAAACATACAACCACACATGTCAAGGAATGGCTCTTCTTTAATGCAGCTAAGCAGCTTCATACACCTCCACAAATTTGCAGAAAACCTGTTGGTGTAATTTCGTGTTCTTTTGTGTTTTTATGAGGAGTCCACACTGCCAACATGGTACACGTGCTCCAAACACCAATGTTAATGAGCTGCCAGTTTTTTAATCTTGGCGCCATGGACGGAGTCCGGTAGAGGCAACGGCGCTTGTGTAACATCAGATAGACACATTGCTTAAAAATTAAATAAACGTGTTTTACATTTGAAATGCATGTTTAAAAAGGGAATTAAACGTCCAAAATGCATGCCAGTATTGATGTTTAACCCATATAGCTTTTAATATATGCCTGTATAAATATATTGGGCAATTTACATATTTCATTGTTTTGTAACCACGTTTTTTGCACGTATTCTCCAACAGGTAGCGCTACATGCAAGTGCCCTTTGCTGTGATTAGTCAAAAAGGGGGGACAACGTCATTATCCTCAATTTTCACACAGGACCACGTTTTTAAACGTTTTTGTGGTCCTTCTTGTCCAGTGAACCTTTGGGAGTGGTTGTGTTAATTTTTTAAGCTTTAATGTAACGTTTGGAACTTTAAATTAAATGATGAGTTTGGAATTAAAAATAAGTTGCTCTTAATTGTTAATTCTATGCAGCTGAATTGCCTGGCTTGAAAAAGGAAAATCTTCATCTTCAGCAGAGAGCCATTGCCCCTCTGCATAAAAGTAAAGTTTTGTGCTGGGTGGATATGGAAATTCACCTACAAAACCCTAGACACTATTATACAGCATCGAACACGACAAACAGAAATTGTTTTGCTTGAATCATATTTATTTAAGATTTTCAAATATTACTGCTTGAAAGACGATACATTCATCATATCTTATTGGTGAATGCTTTTTCATTCAAAGAAATATAATGAGCCTTTTCATGTGAAAAACCCAACCAGATGTTTCAATACATGGCATATTCCCATGCACAATATTCAAAATCCAAATTGGTGGAAAATATGTATGGTTTTCCTAAATATAAATACTGGACGGTACATGGGGAGGCTGTTTGCAAATTTATTGTACGTCAGTTTGTATGCATTCCTTATTGTGTTTCTAATGGAAAACCCTTTGTTAAACATATCTTATGGAAGCCTCCAAATTCTCAACTAATGGCAAATATACACGGGTACACAAACACCCCCCATGCAATTCGCACTGCTATTTTGCCACATTCCTCTTTAATGTGTGCCAACAGCACTGCTTTCGATGTTAATTTATGTTGAGCAACATTTTTCTTCAATACTGGACGCAACTGTTCGATGGGATTAAGGTCAGGGGACAGTGCTGGCCACACTAACAGTTTAATCCCATGCTGCAGAAAACATGCCCTCGAAGCTGGAGAAACATGGCAAGGAGCATTATCCTGCTGAAACCAAACTGTTCCTTGAGCATTATGCCCAAATAATTTCATAATCAAAGGCTCTAAAACAGAAGCCAACATGTTGGTGTATGTCATCGAGTTCATCCTGCCCTCGCACACATACAGTTCTCCGGCACCTGTTGTAGCCATACATCCCCATATCATCACGCTACTGCCTCCACGTTTTACAATACGGACAAACCATTCAGGACAGTACTTTTCTCCGGGATGGCTTCTCACATAAATGGCTCCAGGAGTACCGAATCTCCAGGAGTCATCAAATCTGTTATTTTACCAAATTGGACACAATTTAACAATTGAAACTTTGGCATTAGGAACAGGAGAATAGTACTTGGATGTTAGTTTCATCCGACCAAAGGACTTTTGCCCAATCGTCAGCCGCCCAAGCTTGGTGTTTTCTGCACCACTGAAGCCTTGCCTGCCGATTCTTCTCAGAAAGGAGGGGCTTTTTACGCGCTTTGCATCCTCTCAGGGTAGCTTCCAGAAGTCGTCTTCTTACAGTCCTTGCAGAAATGGCATAATTTGCATGCAAGTTGTGCTGACTAGCCAGTTCCGAAGATGTTAGTCGCCTGTTTACCAGAGATTGTTGAGCTAACATTCTGTCCCCACGGGCTGAAGTGCGCCACGTGCGGCCTGATCTTGGTTTGTCATCATGAGATCCTGACATAGCAAACCGTTTTAAGGCTGTTTGAACACCTTTACGTGAACATTGGCTCATGCCTTCTTTACTTAAAGTAACATTTTTCTCTCTCTGCAATTTACTTAAACCTCTCTTGTTTGACCGTGGCATGTTAACATTCAATAATGCAATGCCAAAATGTAAGTTCATCAGCAATTTAAAGCAAGGAATTGCCAAACTCTAACCTTTGCTTCAGAGCAAATTTTCAGTTTATTTGCAATCTCCATAATTATTACGGAAATCTTTCATCACGTGAGATTTTCCAGTACTGCTGAGGGGCAACCAGCTAAGTCAATTACAATCAAATTTTTGTAGATAACATGCAACAAGGGACTAGTTTTAGGGTGTGCTCCAGACTTTTGACCAAGGCTGTACATAGTAATGATCTGCAATGGTAAGTTATGTGTATCACTTCCGAAATCACCAACATGTAGAATGTACGTACAATTCCTCTCGAGACCGAATCTCGAGATATTTAAAGAATACATAGTATTGAACGGAATTAGGATACTCCACCATTACTCGAATTATTAGGATACTCAAACAGACCCTACACATTTTGCAAGGTGATTGGCGGTTTCCGCACAAAGGATTGAAATCACCCAAAACTTCGTGAAGGCTCAAGGGCACCCGACAGTGTAGTTTTCAATGATTATCCATGTTCAGTAGTGAGGTATTTTTGGTCCAAAGCTGGTGACCTACATGTTTCTGTTCAGCCCCTTCCTTTGAAGTCCCCATTTTCGTTAAGCCCCTTGTGAAGTATCTTAAGCAAATTTCTTGTGTCCAACGACCTAATTAGTGGCATTAAGCCCATAACAAAGGGCTAATGTCTCTCACTTGACCCCTTGTTTCGAAATATGTTCTTTTGTTTTAACCTCCTTTTGTTCTGCAATGGGAACAGGATATTGGGGATCAATGGGACCTATTCTAAGACATTAGCCCTGTGCATGTGGGCTAATGACCTACATGTGGTTCAGGTCCATTTTCCATTTCCTTTCACTTAGGGCCATTTTCAAAACTGCTCATTTATGCTACCATTGGTCCTTTTTATCCGCTGTTTATCGTTTCACTAACGTTGGCTGGCTCAACCTCTAACATCGCATTCAAATTAGCACAAGTTAACATACGGGAACATGCTTAGATGAAAACTTATCTGTGGTGGATCCATCATGGCATTTAAGATAAAGCATGAAGTTAAAAGCACTGATCACAGCTTATGCTATGAAAGCTGAGCTCACAAACAGACAACAAAGTACTGAAAGTACTGAGGCAGAGTGCTGAGTTAAGAGTTAAGAGTAAGAAAGGGTTAAGAGGGCCCTGAAAGAAACACAACCGTGTATCAGGATTACTTCCACTGTGCCACAAATCTATCAAATCATAATTACACTTCAATTTTTATTGCTAATTGTTCATTTTTATGCTTAAAATCCTAGTAGCATATGGCACCAACATCTATAACTAAAGGGTTTTAAATCGTTCTGACAAGGCAGTAAATGATCTGGCTACATTAAGAAGGAAAGTTAAATCTCAGGGATCTTATTCATTAGCTCATGAGTTCCCGTATTAAAACAGTGAATGATGTTGCATGCCAGACAGAGTTGGGGCTACTGGTTATGGTGGATGCTGCTGTAGGGGAAGATGGTTTGTTTCTGGAAGAGTCTACCCAAACAGAGGCATTTAATGATCCATGGGTGTTGGTAAAAAGAAACATCTCTAGGAGAACTTGTGGGGGTAGGCAGGTGGCTGAATCTGGTGCTCCAGGCATTGCAGTGGGTAACCACTTAAGTGCTATACATTGTGCACCTGATGTGGCCTAGCAGCCTGCTGAACCTCAAAAAGTTCAGCCGGCTGCCATGGGGATGCATTAATGTCTTTACAGATGCTCGGATTGGGGATCACGACCAATTAATTGTGTCTGAGTATGTCGTATTGCCTTGTACAATCATAGTGCCTAGGAAAATTACGTTCTACCAGTTTCATAAGGGTGATTGGATCAGTCTTGGGGCATTTGTCAATACTAATCTGTCCATCATTTTGAAAATATGCATGAAAGACCTGTTGGTTGTAACTGAGAATTATTCAAAAAAGTTATCGATGAGGGCATTTCAAAATTTATTCCTTCTAAATTATGTTGCAAAAGTTCTGTCATTCTGGTATAACAAGGGAATTCGATCGTCTCACCTTACATCATCTGAGACTGGCTAGAAATAAGTTGATCAAATCAACTTTTTCAAACAAGAAATAAGCAAATCAAAGAGTGCAGATGCTAAAACTAAGTTCAAATTAGTAAGGCAAAAGTTGAAAAAGTTAATTCTCGATGCATTCAATCTTTAAGAAATTTAGATTAGGGGATTCTTTAAATGAGAATCCAAAGTTTTTTTGGAAGTACATTAAATCTGTACAAAAGGGGCCCAATTCGGTCTGCTCTTGTTGACGTAGGCAGCAGAGAGATTTCTGATAGCTTTGAAACTGCAACAATTTTAAACTCACAATTTTAGGGAGTATTTATTAAAGAAAATCCAATATTACCTAATTTTGAAATGATTACTGATTTTATATTGGAAGAGGTGAATATATCTATTGATGGTGTCCTGAAACTTCTTGAAGCACAATCTCCTCAAAAATCTGTAGGTCCTCACAACATATCACCAAGAGTCCAAAATAAACTGGCTACTGTGATTAATGTATTTTTATCAAAATTGTTTCAACAATCCATTGACTCTACCGAAATTTCTGCCCAATTTCTAAGAAAGGCTGTTCAAAGAATCCAAGCAACTATCAACCCATCTCCCTGGCTTGTGAAATTACTGGAACATATTATTTATTCGAGGGTCATGGATCACCTTAATCAGGAAAGATTAATAGTTGATAACCAGCAAAGATTCAGAAAGGAATTCTTGTGAAATGCAGCTGGTTTTGTTTATTCATGATATCCAAAGTTCATTAAACGATGGTAAGGAGGTTGATGCCATATTTTTGGATTTGACACTGTCCCTCACCAACATTTGTTATTAAAATTTAAATCATATGGAACCAATCCCATTACCATTTCATGGATTTCATGGTCAAGCTGCATTTCTAACAGGAAGGAAGCAAATGGTTGTAACTAACGGAGCACAATCAAGCTCGACAGACGTAACCTCTGGTGTACCCCAAGGTAGCACATCGGCCCCATGCTTTTTCTCTTATTCATAAACGACCTTCCAAAGTCACTGTCATTCAAAACTATTTGTGGATGACTCCAACATATATGATGAAGTGGATGAGGGCATGTTTTTCTCACCCAATCTGAGGGGCGATCTTGTCGTACTGGCTTCCTGGTGCAATGAATGGCAGTTCAAATTAAATTAGGTGAAATGCGTGGTGGTGTGTTTTTCTCGTAAACGGAAAACTTCCCGTAAAATATAAAGAAAACTAGCTAAGCAACTCTGGTTTGCCCTATGTTGGAATATTGTGCACCAGTTTTGAACCCTCACAGGATGATTCATATTCAGGTTGTAGCGAAGGTCCAGCATAAGGCAGCCAGATCTCATAGAGATTAATCCATTTTTCTACATTATGCTCACGGATTGAGATCACCTAGATATCTTACCAAATGTCTCTAGCTGAAACCTTGGGACTCAGAACTTTAGAAAACCATTCGACTCGTCTGGAACGACTGAAATTTTGTTCAAGCTACAAGTTCAATCATAAAGTAGTGCATCTGTGTGCTTAGTGTGCACCCTTCACTAAGTGCCAGAAGACTTATATCTATTATAATCTACTATAAATTTTGCATGAATCTGGCTTAATCGGCTCAATATTTATTTGGAAACTACATATAAAAAATGTTACACATTACCAATATGACATTTAATGACCATAAATGATCATATTAAGGTGGTCAGCTTAATCGTGATCTGCCTGGTCTAGCACCTTAGCAGAAGAGTAAGGGAGAAGTTGGAAGATCAACAGATCTTCGAAGTTCACACACCGCTGTTCGACTTTCTTAAGGTCTAGGGTGAGGCTGGCAGAATAAACACGAGGATAAGAAGTTACTCAGAGAGAGTGGACTTAAATGTTTCTGATTAAAACGCTTCGTCTGGGCACATCCCTGAAAGTTGGTACAAAGTAAAATAAAGAAGTTTTCAGTTTCAGTGTATTTCATTTAATATGTCTTTATTCATGGGTAAAATGCTTTACAACCCAAAGGACTATTTTAAGAGCAGTTTGCTCGCACATTAATGTCCTTTTTCTCTTCTGTCGAATTGTTTTTGAAGGCCGTATATACAGGACCCAAAAAAAACACGTGACAGAGAATGACCAATGGTCGTTATATCTCAAAAGAGGTTAAATATATAATTGGAGTCATGTGACTGCAATTAGTGGTATTTCCGATGCAGGCGGACAGAAATTGACAATTATCTATTTCCGTCCGAAAGAGGTCTAGAAACCCGGAATGTACCGGAAGTGTGGCTTAGGCCGAACTTAGGCCTGCCACGTGGACCGAACTAGTCTTATTCTAGGTTTAAAGGACGCGTAGTGATTGTGGTATGCTTTAATATATGAAAATGTATGGTCATATATAATGGTGTTTTTTTAAAACATTTCTACCACACCCTATACAAAACCTAAAATTGCTAAAATTTAAATCGACATGGCACATTATACGTTTTTTGATTTTTTAAAGCTTTCCTAATGAACTAAAAAAAAACATGTATGGAAAAAACTAATTCACTCCATGATGGCTATTTCAATTGTTTTTCTATTTACATTTCCATATTCTGCGGCACACCTGCGGTAGAACACTATCCTGCATAAGTAAAATATGTCCTTTACCATGTTTCAACATCTGTGCTATAATCTGTCTT
The DNA here is from genome assembly GCA_033995625.1 of Ophyiulus pilosus. Lineage (NCBI taxonomy): Eukaryota > Metazoa > Arthropoda > Diplopoda > Julida > Julidae > Ophyiulus > Ophyiulus pilosus. The sequence continues at coordinate 4,363 of JAUJYV010002536.1, read as the reverse complement.
CATACTGAGGGGAATTCGTGTTTATAGTGACATTAAATGTTTCCCATAGTTAATCTAGCCAATTGAAGGAGTTTAGCAAAAAATTGAGCCAGGATTACTGTACTTAAGCAAAATCGAGATAGCTACATCAACCGGTTAATTGCACATTTCGGCTTGCCTGGCAGCTGTGCATGCGGGTTTGAGTGTAGACACAAATGGAGAACTTATAAGTTCTTAATATTAAGATATATTGTCTTAAAAAAATAAAGAACAATCGGGTATATAATATAATAATCTACTCCACGGTTAACAACTTTTATGTAATCTGTTTACAATTGGTATTGGAAATAAAAAATTTCGAACTTTCGAAATTAAACTCCAGTGACACCATTACCTATGGACATATCGTAGCACACCCATTGAAAAATATTCACTGTAGAGAAATGACATTCTATTTTCTCCGTACATGACCAAATTATGCTGACGCATAAGAATCATTTAATCGATTTTAAATGAAAGATAGATTGCTTTCATTAATAATGCATTCTTTTTGTTGGATATGTGCGGCATTTTTCTGCCTAATATGCTTGGCAAGCTACTGAGGAAACATCCTAGCTGCAGCAGGCTGCAAGAAACGTTGCTAATCGAAAAATGATGTGCAAGGATAGCCAAGCATGGTGCATATAACAATGTAGAAGACTATTTATTTCCTATAAGGCTAGTGAGTCTGAATGGCTGTGCATCACCAATGGACAAATTTGCAGAAGCAGCTATTAATGTGCCGTGTAATTACCCTTACGGAAAAATTGGTTGTAAACTGATGAAAAGTGATGACACAGTGAAAATCTGATAGTAAACTGGTAATAAAATAATGATCTGAGGTTAATGCGAATGGAAAATAAGACATGCAACCATTCTACAACTACAAATGGTTGCAAACTGATTATATGTATATATACAAACTTGAATTATATATAGATATACAAAATTTATAAATCCAATAAAGCATATGAATTTTTTAGCTGATTTATTTGAAAGGGCCTGGAATGTGGCGTGCACACCTTTTCATAACCCTTACAAAAATTTTAGGTCTCATTGTAGTATTTAACATGCATGTTTCAAGTATCAATGTATATTCTGGGTATCTAGATTTACAACTTTGTATAATATACCTTTCAAGGTTTCTTTAAAGTTGTTATTTAGGTATCTAGAAAGTTATATTTTACATGAGGTCATATTAAGATATATTAAGGTAAATTATATGTATCTTATTCGATATTGCAATTTTTTAAAAAATACCCATAATCCATTGGGCACTGCAACAGACTGAATCATAGGACACAGTTGAAAACGGGATAATTCCCGTTCTCAGTTTTCCTATGTAGATGTCAGGTTTCTGGCTGTGCCAGATTATGGATTATGGAATTGTGCCGGATTATGCAATTGTTCTGGATTATGGAAATAGTGTTTGAGCCAACCACCCTAACAAAACGGTAATGATAACGAGAAACAGTGCTGGCGGCCCGGAATGTCAAGGACTACAGGGAAAGCCCTATGTAGATGTGGCGAATTATGGATTATTTAATTGTGCCGAATTATGGATTTTGGAATTGGAGAGTTTGAGCCCGCCAACCTTAACTAAATGATAATTATAACGAGAAACAGCGCTCCAGGTCCGAATGTCAAGGACTATCCTATGCATTGGAGTGTTCTTGCATAAATGTCCAGAAATCATGTATGTCAATTCTAACAGTATTATTTTACTCCTATAATTTGAAATGCATACACATTTTCTCACACCTTTCAGCCAGCACCAGCGCTGTTCCTCGTTTTCGTTATTGTTTCGTTAACATTGGCTGGCTCAAACTCTGTTATTTTAGCTATAATTTGATCCAATTAGAAATGTATTTTTTTTCTAAAATATTGTCTTCTAAGATTTCGGAATAGCTAAGATGCTGTAATATTGTTTTTAATTGAATAATAAATATGAAAGAAGTTATAATTGCTGAATAATTATTCCTGTGGCAGCATATTAATATTATAATACAAATTACGTATATAAATAACAAAATATACCATTTATCTACATATTGAATACCTACTAAGGTTTGTTTTAGATAACCTATAACAAACCTATAGTAGGTATCATTTTTGAAACCTTGTGAGGCATGTTTTGCACCCAAACCAACCTTAAAGAAACATAGGGTAATACTTATTTCATACTTAAAATCTGCTTTGGTTATAAACTAATTCAACGCCTAAAATATACCTTCAAATTTTTGTAGGGGAAACCTTGCTTTTGCTTCGTGTTTTCGTTGGCGTGTGGACTAGACTTAAAGAATTTGGTGAATGTTCAAACACAGTTATAATGTAATAAACGTCATTGGTTCATTATAATGATCATACGTAGTTGGGAGATAAATAATGCACAGCATAAATTTGCTTGAAGAAAAGTTCTCATTAAACAGTGATTACAAACTTAACAAATCTATCCTAGTTTAAGCACATACAGGTGCTTTCACCTAATGCAATTATAATAGCTACGGCGCTAAATTCTACAGCAAATGTAGTTGAATGAGGCCCTTATTTGCAGACTAATTATTGGATCGATCAGCATGTAAGGATTCCCGAAAATAGCAGCAACTGAACGTAAAGATGAACCACAGTATACAATTATTGAGTTGCTCGTTGCTTACTAAATCGATGTAACTAAACTATGTACATAAGGTACATGTACAAAGTGGTTACCCTATTAGCGTTTCAATCGAAAAACCCAGCATAATGCAAAATTTACATTAGGAACAGAAACTATTCCAGAAGACTTCTTCAGAAGACCTCTTGAAAAAAAAACAGAGGTTATGACTGGTATTTTTTTAGTTGTTTAACCTTTCATTTGAAGATTTGTGATCGTTGCAATCACAGCTTCAAGTTGTGCACATGGATATTTTTCTAATGCCAACGTCTCAGGGTTAGCATTTCACCCCGAGTGTGATCCAGATCACAAACTCGATTAGATTTTGAAGAAAGTTATGTTAATTGGTTTATTGATTTGGCTTATAAATTTGGATATAGATTTGGCTTATTGAAATCGAATTTTTTTATAAGCGAGTCAACATTTTGTATATATGATTGTAACAGACGTATGAATACAGCATACAGACAACCAAATAAAGCTATTCGTAGCACAACATCAGTTTTCAGTCAAACAATCAAAAATCATCAGAATACACAATTTTAGAGACCAGCCATACTAGAGCGTAACAATTAAATTATAGGTACAATAAAAAAACTGAGGTTACAGTAAATTTTAACGGTACGTACATTCGAGATACATATGAAGCAGGTATGTGAATTTCCAGGTACATGCATATCAAACTGAAATAACTTGCAGTTACATTGATAGTTCTTTGAAAGTACATTAATTTTGAAGGTATATCCAAATCTTAACTCCAGATTTAAAATTCAAGTCATGTGACTAAAAGTAATCATGGGAAATTTCCCATTTATGCATGGATTACCACTACATTGCTGTATTCAGCTTGGTTTATGTATACATTTCTACAGCATGAACATTTTTCAGCTAACAATCGCCTTTAAAAATAAGGATATAACAGGCACTCAATGAGGAAGGTTCATAAGAACATGAGTATGACTGTGTGGCTGATGTGCTCTTTTGGGCAACCTCCATCAAACAAACCTGGATTAACAACTGGGCATTCAGTTAAAAATATCTAAACATTTATTTCATATTGAGGAAGCAAACAGAAAACTTAATTTTAGAAAATAATTGATTTGGACCTGTTACAGTAAGCCTTACACAAATGCCATCATGTGGGGCAATTTTGTAATGTTTTGTAAATCAACTATATTTGTGTAGACACCTAGCCTAACCTGTCCTATATTAGACAAGGACCCTTAGGTCTTACAGAAGCCTTGACAAGGTTCACAAGGATGCATAGGGCCTTAGCAATATGTAAAATTGCAAAGGACACTTAGAATGAATTTATGTACATATATAGACCGTTGATAATTATTTAAATGAGTGAAATGACACATAGCCCCTTAGCATTTGTCAAAATCTGACAAAGGACAGTTAGGTCCAAAATAAGACAATTAATGAGGTAAATTTAATTAAAAATAAAATCACTGAAACTGGGTAGAAATCTAGTATGTGATCCTATGATTTGTAACAATCAGCATGAATTTTTGTACCACATACACTGCTGGACACAAAAATAGGTATGTCACAGAAAAAAAATGTAGGTTCCAAAAAAATTCCCAAAATAAAATTTCACAATTATAAAAAATTTTTTACATAACTTATTTATGTTGCAACACTTTCCCAGCAAAAATATTTAATGACAGTATTTGACCTTTGTTGTTT
>JAUJYV010002535.1:0-12308 GCA_033995625.1 Ophyiulus pilosus | reverse complement strand
ATACGTGTGGCATAGTAGCGCCTCCTTAAGGGGGCACCCGCCTCAAAGGGTTAGCTACTCATTCAGATTCAGATTCATTATTATCAGCAATCGGAGGGGGGTAAATTTGAAAATGGTTACGTAATATTTAGGAGGGGGGTTGTGCTGTTGGTTACATTTGGTTACAGGAGGGGGGAGGGGGGTCAAAAATCCAAAAAAGTGGTTACGTAATTTATGTACGCTCCCCCGGATGTATTTTAATGATGGTGTGACTTCTCGCCTTGACCATGTCCTCCTTAATTCTTGCCGCCCCCCGGCAATAAAACCCATCTTCGTATCTGGAAATGACACCATATGTCCATTTGATGTTTACAGATACCGGCTGTAGATACTGAAGTCGGCGAGGGTGAATTGGACACCGGATTTCTCACTCCTATGTTCGGGGCACCGGCTACAGAGTGCTTTTATTTTAATTTTATGTTCACAAATATTTCACTAAATAAGTCAAAAGTTGTTGAAATAGTTCTAGGATTGTATGGAGACTTGTGAAGGCTCACGATGACTAATGTGCTTTAAACACAATCTGGAAGCCAACTGAAAAATACTTTTGGTTGCATTTTTTTGTACATTTTTTTGCGCTAATCTTCTGCGCGCTTTTAAGCCCCATCCAGACTTGCCAATTATCGGCGGAAAAAGATCCAGCCAACTGAAAACATAATTTTCGCTCGATGTTTCCAACATGTAAACATCGTTGTCGTGCATCCAAAACTAATCTTCAGTTTGCTGAAGATTCGTCTGCTAAACATTATAACCTTCGTTTGGTATTCACTAGTATGCAACATTAAAGCACCCACAGTTAGTTTTATTATATTTTATTGCTTTCCCTTTTATTAATATTAATTCTATATGTTATTTTAAAGTATTAAAAACTTTGCTATCATAAAATAAAATGATTGTGTAATTACCTGAAATATGATAATCTATTTCCTTCCTCGTTCAATAAAACATCATTAATAATTATATAAAGCAGTAAAACGCTATTATAATCCAATAAACATGTTTAATTCGCGCTCGTAATTATTGGCGTATGCTTATCCATGCTAACTCGTTCGTGCCGTCTGCTTTTGTCTCCATGTTTTCCATTTGAAATGGAATCCCTAGCGACACGGACTTTCTTTGATGTTTTGCCGCCGCCGACTAAAACAAAATGGCGGATGTATCTCAAAATGGCGGACGAAACATCGCTTGTCTCCAAGTTCCCGCCGATAATTGGTAGGTCTGGACGCGGCCTAAGTAAAATACGGAAGCGCAAGTAGGACAGAACGCAAAACACTTTATGCCTGATTCACAATGGGACGACTGACATTGAAAGTTGAGCGTCACGTGATTTGCGCATGCGCAACATACCAATGTCACGTAACTCGTGACGACAAAGTGACGTTGAAAGCGACGCTGAGAAAGTTGCCCAGGTTTCAACTTTCGACGTCGTTATGGCGTGTTAACGATCATGTGACCTGCATCAGAAGGCAACACAATGGCGTCATCTGATGCATGCTGCGGGTGGCGCATGCGCAGTTCAAACATTATTAATTAAAATGAGAAAACAAGAAAAAGTACTCACATTTGTGCTGTTGATTTTAAAAATAACATTATAACGCTAATTAATTCATCGAATTATGTACATTTTGTATTTCAATTGGCTCGGATAATTTTATGGACATTCTGATTATCGAGATTTTATCCTATTTGCTGTTTTGTTAATTATAAATTATATATTTATTGTATACATATAATTTATTATATTTTCAGCACAATTTTAAAAATGTCCTAAAAAATGTCCCACAATTCGATTTTTTAATTCATGTATATGTTATTTCAATGCAATATTACGGCGCTTGTGTTAAATCAGTTATGGCCAAGTCCGACGTCATGTCACTCCATTGTAGCAAACACAGAGACCGACGTCAAGGTAAGTGATGTATTTCCGCCTTCTGCCGTTCACTATGTTGAGCGTGTTCACTATGTTGAGCATCGGTCGTCCCATTGTGAATCAGGCAATACAGGTCATGGCCGCCTGATGTTGTGTTGTGTCGTGTCGTAACTCGCGCTAGAACACGCCCTAGCTATTTTCGGCTTAGAACCAATTTAGACATGTCTTTGTAGGTATGGTAGTTCCCCCTGCATGCACTAAGAGAAGTTTATTGATTACTTTTAGTCTTCATGGTTTCCTCGTATACGCATCATCATAACGTCAAAGACATCCTTGATTTGGGACGTGATTTCACAGGTTGTATGCTTCTGGACGGCCGATAATCGACGAGAGACTGGGATGGGGTGATAACAGAGGTTCTGTTTTGCACTGATCACACACCAGTAGCACATTTCGCAGCCTGGTCCAGGTCTGGGGTATTGGACCAATTTTGACCAGGCATAGAAATCTGTCCCCTTGACGTGGAGCCACATAAGTGGAGGCTGGTGGCAATTCCGCAGCCTCCAGAACCTTTTTATAATAAGCTTTCGTGGCGTATTGACTCATAAGTGTTTTGCGACTCGGGTGCATTAGTACCTGATGTAGGATGAACGATTCGTTGCTATACTTGCTTTCCAACTTCCATTGCTTTTTGACAAGGAATGCTGGAATGGTGGCTTCAGCACTATGAGCCCTTGGTGGAGTTAAACAAGGTATAGGTGTTTTTGCCAGAGTAGATGAGCTAATGGAAGAGGACTCTGAGCGATAGGCAAACTTATCGTTACGGGAGGTGCGTCAGGACCCCTTAGTGTTTCGGCAAACTGGTGGGGAATCGAAAGTATCACGCGAGGCCACCCGGTGATCATTGGAGTTGGCAGGTGGGGATACGGTAGTTACCCAAGGAGAAACTCCACGTTGAGCATGTTATCTTGTCATTCTTTCCACGGCGATTGTTTCATCTTTTGGACCAATGATCGTGGTGGGGGTGCAACGGCAACGAGGGGCTGGTTTTCCGGGTGACCATGCCGATGAACCTGGTGATCGTTGAGTCAATGACGATGCCGAAGGTGGCATCTCAGGTGTGGTATCCTCATAGTGTTTCAAACGGTGATCGGTGATATAATTTGACTCGGGTAGACTTATTTCTAGGGATACGAAATCGACCTGACCCTCTACCGGTGGAAGTGTGTTCGCTGGAAGCGTTTATCTCCAGTATATTCATTTGTTGAGTCGAGTTAGCATCTTGCCTTGGTAACACCATTGTGCCGGCCATTGTTGCCGAGTAGGATACTCCATACAGTAGGATTCCAGTTTGTTGCTGTGTGGAGACTTGAGTGCTTCCAGATCCTGGAGTGGACTGGCTAGTGGGCGAGTTTTCTGATGAAGTGGTTGGGTTATCTGTTTCTACTCTGGCCCTGACTTGCATCGAAGCTTCTTGTGGCCGGGAGGCAAGACGGGTGGCCATTCTTTGGCGATCCAACTCTCCCAATTCAAATCGGGTCTCCGTCAGTTTCTGGATTACTGACTCGTAATGTGATTGTTCCTGAAAAAAATCATTTTTATTGCAAGAATAGGCGAGTAGTTCCAACAGCTTAGTAATAGTTAGAGGTGCCAGTCTGGGTGGGTTTGTTGCACATAATCGGGTGGTCAGTTGATGGGCGGAATACCACAATCCTCTGGCTGACTGCATTAATTGGTACACCATGGGTAGAAGGTGGGCTGGGTCATCGTTTGATAGTCCCAAATTATCGAATGATAAGGTATTTTCTGAGGGATGTGGAGGAAGATTCCATTCTTGACCCTCTGGTAACACGTTGGCTAGTAATCGCCGGGTCTGAGCCATGATCTCGTCACAAGTGAGCAAGTGATTTCCTAGCTCCTCGGGAGAGGGAAACGGTACGTCAGTTTTTGCTAAAGTTTGGAGATTAATTTTATGATAAATCCTAGGTTGAAAAAGTTGGCACCTGTGTCGAACGGAGTCCTTTGGACAAAAACTTATGGATGGTAGATTTTGGCCATTAGTACTCACCAGAAACCTAGGAGTGAGAGCAATCGATGAGGACGACCTACTAGGAGAGCAATTCTACAACGTTCAAACATTCGCATCAAAACCAAACAGAGCCGAACGGCCCTCTGGAGGTCTCGCGTTCCTCTGCTCGAAGGCAATCTTCAAACCTCCAAAGGTACTGAAGAAAAACGAAACAATTATATCAATACACTTAACACCACGTACGAAAGGATCACACCTTACAATAGCCGGTTTTTATATAACACACAAGTTAAAAAACCTTTCCAAGAACTGAGGGCCTGAACAAACATCCCAATCACTCCTCACCCCTAATAATCATGGGTGACTTAAATGCCAAGACAGCCAACTTAAATAATCTACCGGCGCTCCACAAAGTATCACCAAACATTCAACCGAATAGGAACTCAACCGATAAAAAAATCGACAAGCGTGGTGGGACGCTACTTGACATATGCGACGACCACAAATTAACGATTCTAAATGGCAGAACAATAGGAGACACACAGGGCGCCCCCACATACCACTCAGCAACTACGCACTCAGTTTTAGACTACATAATAATAAACCTGGCAGGTGTGGAACAGATAAAATCACTAACAATCCTTCCTACAATATGCTCCGACCATTTCCCAGCGACATTAAAATACATAGTTAAAGCCCATCAGAGACAGGCAAGTATAAAACCAATAAAATACTATAAAACTAACCTTATCCAAAACCCAGAACTTTACGAGGAAATAACGAAGGCACTTCAAACCCCATGTTACATAAATACCCCTATTTCAGTAAAATACCCTTTATTCATTAAAATCCTCAAAGAATCCCTAGCCCACCAAAATATGATCATTGAGCACTCCCCCTTCAATAGAAAAAATACATATGCACCCTGGTTCACGGCGGACTGCAAAAAATTGAAAGACTCATTAAGGCAAATAACGGTCAGCATACTAAACAACCCCTCCAATTCAGCACTAAGGAAAAAACAAGAAATAAGTATGGACTACAAGAAGACTTGCCTCCAGGCAAAAAATGATTACTTTCAAAATTGGCACAACCAACTCAGCATGGTAAGAAATACAAACGATCTATGGAAACTCCTAAATAGACGATCACGTCAAGCGAACCCGGTGCAAAACTTAATTCCCAAAGCTTCTTGGGAGAAATATAACCAATCACTACACACACCAAACCCCAGATTACATAAAAGGGCAACGTCCATTTATCTTGCGAAATTAAAATCCAAACCCCCCCCCCCTTATCAACTAATCCACAGAACACCATGAAAGACCTTTCTTCTCCCTTTACGAAGGATGAGCTGCTCACTACCATTAAAAATGCCCCCTAAAACAAGGCTACAGGGCCGGACCTCATCCCCACAGACCGTTTTAAAGATCAGGACAGCAAGCTCACCGAGGAACTGCTGACCCTTTTTAATTACACCCTGGCTACACACACATTTCCAAACTCACGGAAAACAATAACCATTCACCCAATCCATAAAAAAGGACCCCCTAATGATCCCAAAATCTTTAGACCTATAAGCTTGGTATCCAATCCGGCAAAAATATATATGACAATGATAGCCCAAAGAACTCTTAAGTGGGCTCACGAAAATAACATCATCCCTTCGAACCAATCAGCCTTGATGAAGGGTAGAGGAACACAAGACCAAATCATAATCCTTAACGCAATAGTGCAGAATAGTCTTGCCCAAGGAAAAAATCCTACATACGTATTCCTGGTCGACCTCTCCAAAGCGTTCGACTCAGTCGACCACTACACTCTATGGGCTAAGTTAAAAGCACTTCAATTTCCGACCCACCTCCTAACAAATATTACTACTTTCTATGCTGAATTATCCTGCCATACTAAAACCCCAGAAGGCTTCACCAACCCTGTTCGTATAATATCAGGGGTCCTCTAAGGTGACCCCTTTAGTCCATTATTGTTCATAATACTCCTATCATAGCTACCAGACTTCCTCCCAAGGAACAACGGATGTCCCATAGGCGGGGTTCTGATTCATTGTCTCATGTTCGCCGACGATATTCTCCTCTTGGCTCAAGGAAGAAGAGCGATCAGAGGATTGATCTGTGCCCTCCGAAAATACCTTTATTTAAACCTCCTGGAACTGAACACTGAAAAGTCAAAAATTATGATCTTCTCAAGGAAGAAACGACGATCTCCCAAAAACATCTTCTCGTTAGGCGAGCAGCCACTTGAGGTGACCCGAGCTTGGACATACCTTGGGATCCGGCTCATCGACAACGGGGGTATCAAGGCCCACCTCGAGGCGCTTCGCCAAAGGTTCGGTTGCCAGGCGAGGGCTCTTATTGGATTATTTGTGGGAAAGAAGATGAACCACATCCAGACACATATCGCGCTTTTCGAGAGAATACTAGAACCCACGATACTCTACAGCGCCATTCACTGGGCATGGGCACAGCCTTATTGCCTGGACAACTTCCAGGAAAGATTCGTGCGGAGTCTTCTGCCTCCACCCCAACACACCTGCCTACCAATTATATGCAGAGCTGGGTCTTACACCCATGAATATACAGCTATTGGCACAAACATTCACTTTCTGGATCAAAGCCAGAACATCTGAATCACCCCATCTTTCGCAGCAACTTTTGCTCAATTGGCTAAACCAACCCCCCTCTAAATATAACCCGCTCCGGGAATTCATTAAACAAGTAATAACACCAGAGGCAAATTCACCAGATATAATGCTAGGCAATATCACAACATTCCAAATAAAAATCTCCCAACAGCTCACAATGAAAACAGCAATAGAAACCTTCAAATACCATGCAATAGAAAGAATCAACGCATCACCAAGACCTTACAAAAATTACAATACCAACCCTTTCATAATCCAACCATACTTCCATCTCCAACTACCTTTTATTGTCAAAAAATTCATTTTTCACATCAGAACCAACCCAAATTCAATAGCTACAAAAAACGGAATTCCTATCCTAGCACCCAACATCCCATGCCCCCTCTGTCATCAAGGACACTACGATTGGCACCACGTGGCTCTGGAGTGTATGCACGCCACTTTGGTGTTAATTAGGAGCGCGAGCTCACTTCCACACAGCACACATCCCACAAATGTTAATACCATAGCAAAAGACCCCCTGCTAACATACCACATGTATGGTTTTACTACAGGCTGGCCTTGCAGGCGGCGAAGTCCGAACAAGACATAATCATAGAAGAATCCGAAAACTCTTCTCAGGTAAGTGCAAACTAAATTTAAATCAGCAATATCAAACAATATCTCTCAAAAATACAAACACGAAACCAAATCACAACACAGGCGCGACGAGCAGAGTTTCGTAGAGCCTTGAACCACTGGACCTAGGAGTGAGACCGCACACAATTCGGCAAAATCCGTCCTTATAAATAATGCGAAAAGGTCAACACAATAATTGAAGCGTGAATGAACATCAGCGAACTAGTCGAGTGAAGCTATCCATCCAACAGACAAATGCCCAAACAGGGTGAGACAAGCATGATCACGTGAATCAACACGTTACGGGGAAAATCCGGTGACCCAAGGACCCTGGGATGGATTACTTGGCAAGCTACCTTGCATGGGTCTGCCCCTTCATTCCCCGGGGCCACATAAAGTAGACATCTCTATTAGTAATGGCTTTCTTGGCAACTTAACGAACCCCAAATACTTGGTCAGCAGATCTTCATCTGACTGTTCATGACCGTCATTGTAGAATGAAGGGGATTGAATCTGGTCATATGTTCGAACAAATTCTCCCCAACCTTGCTCAATTAACAGGTGAGCGGCGTGTCCCAACTTATAAAATAACATTCAGGCCGCATTATTTTGAAAGGGGAATTGGTTATCCAACCTTCTCAGTTCACTGAAATGAGAAATAGTGGCATATCTACATGCTCAATAAAACTTCGTTATTCTCGGAAACATGTTGCTGGATCATGAATTCCCTAGTGAATGTCAAAAGGCTATCACTGTAGGTGTTCCATAATCCCTAAAACAGCGGGACATTGCTTGAGTAAGATCGTGCATGACTATTGCTTGAAAATGGGCCAGAGTGCATACTTCTCGTCAAGATTTTGTCAACCTAGGAGGATGTGTTTTGTGGGAATCTTGGTCCTTAGAACCGGACTGGTGGGCACTCTTGACCCTGATCCGATCTAGTAGTTCATCGTTATTAACAGGGAGAGACTCTGAACTTGTTGATCCTGCCAATTTGAGACCTGCCAATTATCGGCGGAAAAAGTATCCAGCCAACAAAATATAATTTCGCTCAATGTTTCCAACATGTAAACATCGTTGTCACGCATCCAAAAGTAATGTTCAGTTTGCTGAAGATTTGTCTGCTAAACAAGATTACCTTCGTTTGGTATTCACTGATATGTAACACTAGAGCACCCACAGTCAGTTTTATTCTATTTTATAGCTTTCTCTTTTATTAATATTAATTTATCTACATATCGGTATATACAGTCGATTCCGCTTAATCTGGACACATCCGGCGGAGGCGTTTTGCCCTGATTATGCGGCTGCCCAGAATATGCGAAGCTAAAAAATATATAGTCCGGATTTGTTCTTGACAATTTGGCCCTAATAAATGGCTGCCCATATTAACCAGTATCCAGATAAAGCGGAATCGACTGTATTATTTTAAAGTATTAAAAAATTTGATATCATAAAATAAAATGATCGTGTAATTACCTAAATATGATAATCTAGTTCCTTCCTCATTCAATCAAACATAATTAATAATTATATAAAGCAGTGAAATGCTATTAAAATCCATTAAACATGCTTAATTTTCACTCATAATTATTGGCGTATGCTTAGCCATGCTAATTCGTTCATGTCGTCTGCTTTTGTCTCCATGTTTTCCATTTGAAGTGGAAAACCTAGCGACACAGACTTTCTTTGATGTTTTGCCACCGGCGACTAAAACAAAATGTATCTCAAAATGGCAGACGAAACATCGCATGTCTGGATGCTCGTGCCGATAATCGGTAGTTCAGGACGCGGCCTAAGTGAATTATTCACATACCCTGAATCAGCACATATCTTGGAAAAAGCAACCATATTGTCATGAGGAGAACGCGGAGATCTTCCATAGGTTAAGAAAAATGTAGAGTAGCTGGCTGACGAATTTACCGATGAGTTTAGAGCCTGCCGGACGGCTGCCAAATGTGTGTCCCAGGAGTTATGTAAGTTTTCCACAGCAATGGCCAAATTGGTTTTTAACTCCCGGTGTTTCCTTTCCACCAGGTTTGCTTGAGGATGATAGTCAGCTACATGTAATAGCCTGAAACCCATACATTTGGCCTCTTGCTGCATGACCCCCGAGATTAATTGAGGGTCATTGTCACATTTCACTGTGCAGGGAGTCCCATAACGTAGGCAAATCTCGTTTACCATAATCTGACTGATGGTGTTAGCCCTTGCAACAGTCATAGGAAATAACTCCACAAATCCAGATGCCCCATCAGACACTAAAAATATATATGCATTCTCCTGATAAGTGACCGGTAATGGTCCCACAAGATCGATGCTGATGGTGTCAAACCTGTGACAAGGTCGCCCTCGACATTCTTGGCGCCATATGTCACCAAAGGTCAGGAGGATGAATACCTCGACAGGTGGCGCACTGGGGGTGGAGGTCGTCCAGCTGGGAAAGCTGAGGCTAGTCAGGTCTCACTCTACCACTGGAGCTCGACCTGTGCACGACCCTCGCCCTTGCTGCATGCACGACCCTCGCCCTTGCTGCATGCACGTCCCTCGCCCTTGCTGCATGCGCAACACACGGAAACATGGCAGTTAGGATTAGCTTGGCCTTACAAGCAGTGCGTTCCTGTTTGAGTAGTTTGAGCCATAGTTTGTGTGAATGTTAGAATTTCCCCCTATATCTATTGAGGGTAGTCATTTTGCCAGTGGTGTGAGGAATCACCTGAGACTTATTTGTGCGCGGCATGGTGCCTTCTGGAAGGTTGGGTTGATCATTTGGACACATGGATTTGCCTATGTGGGTTGTATGTAATTGTGATGTATCACTTGTAAACTATTATTGTGCTGATTTATACACTTCGGCCATAACCCATGTTTTAAAGTTCATCAGTTGTTTTAACTATTTATTACGAGTTTTTACGAGATAGATTGTGAGTGGGTTGTTATTTGCCCATGGAATGTTGTTGAATCCATAGCCAACAGCGAATGCTAAGCGCGGCGTCCTCCGACACTATGTGACACGCGCGTGCCATTGTTAATTACCCCAACACTGCCTATTCATATCTCGAACTATCGCTTACACGAAATAAGGAATAAATCCACTGTAAACTTATGCGATATACGTCTGGGGTGTAGTTTGTCCACTGGCTGCCTAGTTAGGCTGAAGTGTTGCTCCGAGAGTGACAAACCTTTGTGGTATCGGGGGTGACGAGATTGGAGTTTTATCGGGTTGGTGTAGGGGCTTATAATAAAGGCACTATTGACATTGGGAGACATAAGTTCTGCCCTTAATTCCACCCAGTAATATTTACTGTTTATTCTATCCACCGTGGCCTGTATCCCTGGGTGAACTGCCTCCGGAAGGTCGTGATTCCACCTGATTACTCAGGCCTGTAAAGCATCGGGGACTACCAACCAAGGTTCGTCAGTGTCCACTTTAGACAGGTATCAGTACAATACCCACGACGACAGAAAATACCCTCTCTCCATATAGGTACGGGCCTCCAAACACTAGGATTCATCAAAACCCTACAGTGCCCTAATTATTTGGTTGTATTCTGGATCTTGAACCTGAAGATGACGAAATTCCCTTGCAGTAAGTGGTTGTTCATCCGCCAAAAAATGGTGGATGAGTACCACCGGTTCTACCGTGTCAGATGACCAAGAAATCATGTCGGCTAGAATGTTCAGTTTGCACGGAACATATTGAACGTCAAAGATATACTGTTGAAGTTCCATGACCAAGCAGGCCAAACGTCCTCATGGTTCCTTCAGGGCCAAAATGTGGCAGAGGGGGACATGATCGGTGTTGACCACAAATACTAAGCCGTCAATATATCCATGAAATCTCTTTACTGCTTATAACACTGCTAATGCTTCTCTCTCAGTAGTAGAGTAATTTATCTCGGTTGGTAGGAAGGATTTTGAACACGAATCCACACGAAATTCCTCTCCATCACCTTGATCAAGCACCCCCCCTTCCCCCGTGGCCATGTCAATGGCATCAGTATAAAGATGGAAACTACCTAAAATCAGTTTGGGCTAGGATAGGGGTCGTACACAAACAGTTCAATTGATCCACTGCCACACGACTGATCTGTAAACTCATAGGGGACATCCTTCTCGAGTAAATGATTCAGTGGTGATGCTAACTGACAGATTCAGAATAAATTTCCCAAATCATTTTACAGGATGCAAGAAATGAGCATAACTGTCTGAGATTTGCTGGGTAGGGTAGATTGACTATTGCTTCAACCTTATCCGGGTTTGGAGCTATTCCAGTCTGCAAGTCCATGTGACCTAAAAACTCAAGTGACCACACGAAAAATGGCATTTAGCCCTTTTCAGGGAAAAATTGTGATCTACGATGGACCATGTGGACCATATGCTCTTCGAAGGTCTCGCTTACTATTAGAAGATCATCCTGGTAAACTACCACCTGGATACCTGATAGTCTGTAACATGGTATCCACCACTCTTTCGCAATGGGCCGCATTGCGAAATGGCTTGAATGCGCTTGGCTATTAACAAAGATGGTGCTGCCCATTCAGATCGTATTGGGGTAAGAAAACCCTATCTACCAGTGCCTGCACTTTTTGTTTCAACATAGCTCGCTTTTTTGGAGAGTTGGAATAAAGGCGGATTGCAGCTGGTTTAGATACTGGTAGAATCTCTATACTCTGAGGTTGGAGACTCGCCTGCCTGGTTCCATATGTGGATCATATTGGCCTTCGCCAATTTGGCACATTCTTTTGGGCAGGTGTACAAATTACATAATGGTTCAATGCACATGGGGCATCCAAAACTATTTGCCATAGCCAGACGTTGGTTGTTTGTGTTTGTTACTCTCTTGTGGCAACACTTCAGCTTGATATTGCGGCCGGTGTACAAATGCACCCCAGACAAGGCCTCTACTAATTCAATGTCGTTTAATTCTAAGTCAAACAGGACATAAGCACAAGATCAGCTGAGTTGGTTATGTGTCGTGCTGGTTCCAATGACTCGCATGGCGCAGAGCGATGTTAATATTAAGTTTCAAAGAAATAATTATTAGCATATGAGCAGCAGCTGACTATTTAAAACATATTAGAATGTTC
>JAUJYV010002534.1:0-12320 GCA_033995625.1 Ophyiulus pilosus | reverse complement strand
ATTAATGGCATTTCAATTAATTTCAATGGGGAAAATTGCTTTGAGATACGAGCAAGGTTACGGAACGAATTAAACTCATATCTCGAGGTATCACTGTAATCCAAAGCCTAACCCACTGAGCTAACTGCTCAACTTGAGAAGAGGTTGCTAGAAATGATACTGATGTTTAGAGAAAGTGCCTAAAAAAGGAGGGGATAATCCGGAAAAAAGCTAAAATTAAATATTCAACAATATATACAATATATACGACGTAATCAATCGGTAAAATATATTCATTAGACTAAACTATCGAGTGGCTGCTGTGCAATTAACAAGAGTGCACTAATTTGTTTTAATGCAACCCAATTAATTTTAAGCTTAATTATGCCACACATGCAAGTACTCTAAATAAATACATACATAAATAAGCAGTATTGAAACTGTTAATGTCCTACCTGTGAACAGCATGTATGCATGTTGCGTAATCCATGGCATAATCGAGACTTAGCGATCGTTAAGCCTCGTGATTTCGAGCACATGTATAATCCTTTCTATGTATAGTTATCAAGCCTTTTAACGCAGCCCAATTAACCAGATCCTAAACTTATTATACATTTTCACAGATCCATGTAATATGAATATCATATTCACACACAATTATGCTGTATTGATGGTATGAACGTGGTACACATATACAGCAGGTTGGCACAATCCTATCTCCAATTAAGACATTCTGCATGACTGGATTATTTACTTTTTATTTTTATAGATTCAGACACGAAATGCAACTTAATATGACGTTTTAAATGTCTGAATTTCAGTCTTTTGTTCTAAGGACATGTTTTTAAGTCGCAATTGCAACTGAAAATGAATTTCTGTCGCTCGAATGACATTTAAAGTATCTTAATTGATGTTAAATGTCTTAAAAAAACGTCTCAGCCATAAAATCAGTCTGAATATAAGACTATGTTTTTACTGCGTATAGAATAGAGCGCAGTCGCCAGCATGGTCAACATGATTTTTCAATTGCAACTATCTAGATTGTTGAAATGCATAGGCAATTAATTAATTTTATACATTTTGCAATTATATGTGGAAGAAAAATGAATTTATTTTTGCAATAAACGGGCAGTAAAATTGCAATAATCCTGTTGTAAAAGTCGTGTGTTGGTTGATTTTAGCATTGGCCTATTTCTGCAACCTTTCAATTATGCTGGAAATTTTTCAACAAATCTATTGGAACCTTGAAATAATATTTAACTAATTATTAGATGATGCCACTTAAAATGTTTATCTAGTTATAATTTATTATTCTAGGTTAAGTTGTTATGGATTTCAGATGTGCAATGAGGAACAGAAATTTAATTAAATCAATTATGATGTACCAATAACAAAATAAAAGCAAATTAATCACAATGAATGACTTTTTCTTGTATATTTTTCATTTGTATATCTCAGAGCAATAGAATTACAGTAATGTGATGTCCCGACCTTTGTGTACTGGGTGAATGATAAAAGCACAGGCAGTATTAAGAGAACAGACCATTATGTACGCAAAGAATAGAGATACACAATACTAAATTCAGCAGGAGAGTTTACAAGCAGTCAGTGATTTCGTATAATTAAAGGTCCGAAGAGTCTTCTAAAGCGGCCACGGCTACACTCCGATGATGGGCCCTGGATTGGCTGTATCCAACTAGCCAGACACTAGCAATACGTGCAGATAATGGGCCAAAAAAGTAGCTACTGTTTTGGGCCTTAGCGGTTCCCAACTGGCAAGGAATGCCTGAAAGATCGAGCCAAGGGTAGTCCAAAAGTCCAGCGGTTGAACCTCCAAGAAGTTCAGGGTCAGCATTGACCCTGAATAGTTCGAGATCTCCACAATGACGACCGTATCCAGACATATAACTTTGACGTCTCCAAAGCAAAAAAATTTAAATAATTCAAATATATCGGCGAAGATACCTTCACCAGACTCCTCTTGATTATTAAGAGACGACATCTTGAAGTGATCAATGGGACACATCAACAGGCACAGAAACAGAAGAGAGACACTGTGGCACAAACCGAATAAACACGAGCACAAAAAAGAACTTGCTGTACTGCGACAAAAGTTTGCAGTAACGGCTGCCTGCTCGTTGACACGTATGTAAGCGCAAACAACACTTAAAAACTTAAGATGGCTGCCTAAGTTGGGGAAAAAGCAGAAATCCCCCGAAAACACATGTGTACGGGGTTAACGACATGAATGACGTCACCCGCTGCACATGGAAGATAAACAATATTTTAAATGATGCGCTCGTGGAAGTGGCGCTATCTTGTGAGAACAAAGTGTGACGCGCGAAAAGCGAAGAATTCAAATATCTCATGATCCAGAAGGCATCAGAGGATGGGAATACCATCAAATTGACGATCAGGACCAAGAGAACCTGAAATACACATTCTTAGGACCTATCGAACTAAGACCTCTAATATTTCAGAGAGTATTCTGTGATTGGTTGCTCTCCTCTCTTGACCTAGATAAATTGGTCACGATGAGCACGATGAGTCATGCGATGAATCACCAAATAAGTAGTAAACAAGCTGAAAGGTATAAATAGAGTAGATTTTTGGGAGGAATTAGGCAGACCACAAATGAAGATCCCAGGTCAGACGTATCGTCAGAATGGTAGGAATACGATTTCTTGTCATGTTGTTATTTTGGATACGGGCTTAGTTTATTTTAGCTGAGCTGATTGAGCTGAGCTGAATAGTTTCCTCAATTGACTTTGGACTTGGAATTATCTGAGTTTGGACTAGGCTTTACTTTGATTGTATATGTTATTGGAATGTTTCTCGCAATTTTAATTGTATTGGGGTTCTTTTTATGGATTACTTCATGATTATTGGTTTTGCATTGAAAAATAAAGAATTGTATGAATCTTTAATCATGTTTGTGTAGTTTCACCACGGGGACCCAAAACACTTTCTAAGGATATTTTATTTCAACATAACCTCTCTGGATGAGTTAACCGGGACCTCTCGTTATTTGGACGGGCAAAGGGTGACAGTAATAAACTACACATTTATGGCAGGGAGAGTTCAATTTAACTGCAAAAACAGCATGCAGGAAAAGTGCAATTTTATTACATAAAACAGCTCATTTACTTCAGTACAAGAGTCGTTTAAATACACAAATGGCCAATGAACAGCAGAAAAACTGAAGTTACATTCAAATAAATTGTAATTATTCTGATAGACTGCAGTAAATGTGCAGTAAGAAATGGCAGTTTTTGTGAATAACTTCAATTTTATGACAAATTGTTTTCTGCTGGATTTAAGTAGTGTAGGGCACCCACATGGCGTAAATTGGACTTTGACCCTGTGGACGATCACCCACGTGATCGTTGCCACTACCCGGAACCCCTAGTCCCCGTAACCGAAAATGACGTCACATATGGCTATAAATTTTAAAAATATAGTTTTTCATGGTTTTCAATTGTTTAACATGGTTTTATATGCCCCAGACCGAAAATTACGTCATATGGCGGGATAATTAAAATTAGCACGAATAAATTGGTGGGAAATACAAAAAATACTTAAATTAAACCGACTTACCCTGTTATAAATGGCATATAGGCTGAAATAAGCATCTGTCCTTCTATTAGACCTCTGCAGACTGTAATGGCATGGTTACTAAGCAATGGGCACATGTTCATCGAGATAAGCTTATCTTTTCTGTTCAGCTAAAGGGCATTGTGGCAAGCTGATGCCTATGGAACTTTCCATGTGTTTTGCAAGATGCTCCTATGATCCTTTCAAGAGAGCAATTTTGGAGTTTGCAAAATCACAGGCCCTTTATCAGCAAAATCATTTCAGACAGAAAGAACAGTAGTGAGCAGGACTCAGCAGAAGCAACATCATAGTTAAGTTCCAGGAAAAGTTTGTGCTGGTTTTCAACAGTGTACTCAAGACTCAGTGGATGCAACATCATAGTTAAGCTCTATGAAAAGTTTGTGCTGGTTTTCAACAGTGTACTCAAGACTCAGTAGAAGCAGAACCATTGGAAAAGTATTTGGAAAACTGCATGTTTTACATTAGCTTATTTATTAATTATGTGTGATGTCCAGATGAAGGTGTTATTATAAAATAATGAGTACAGACTTTGATTGTATGTTATTGGAATGTTTCTTGCATTTTTAATTGTATGGGGATTCTTTTTATGGATTACTTCATGATTATTGGCTTTGCATCGAAAAATAAAGAATTGTATGAATCTTTAATCATGTTTGTGTAGTTTCACCACGGGGACCCAAAACACTTTCGAAGGATATTTTATTTCAACATAACCTCTCTGGATGTGTTAACCGGGGCCTCTCGTTATTTGGACGGGGGGCAGGTGACATACTTGGTGGCAGCGGTGGGATTCAACAAATTTAAACATAATGAGAGAGGGATTTTAATGTAAGATGGGATTCATTCCAGTGATGCAGTAATGTTGAGCAAAACTCTGATACTTTTTGGGTCTATGGTAACGTGCATAGGATCTTTTTTGGTTATGAAACATCGTTTTCGCTACGGAGTGTCCAGCGTGCCAGCATCAACTCGCGGCCCCGATCCAACGATTATTGACCGATTTAAAAGTAAGAAATGCACCGTTATTTAGGGATCAGTAATTAGTTAATGGAGCTGTTTCAGTGTCAACCATTTAGTACGGCTATTGTGACTTGTTAAACGTCAACAGATCATTTCTTTATGTGTGCAATTCCTGAATTTGATGTTAGTAATCCAGATTGCGTTACGTTAAAGGAATTCTTCGCAGCAATCAAGAGTGCTCGGTGGTTGACAAAGTGGGATGATTTAATGTCCGTTCAAGTTGCCGTTAATCGTAGTTCCGGGAATTCCATAAAATATTTGAGGGAATCATAGCCCACAACGTTGATTGTATTCATTTTATGAGCAAGGCCTCTGAAGCGTACGACAATTACCTTTTACGTAAGGAGAGTGAGAAAAAGACTAAAAGGAAATCAGAGGAAGAGGCTAAGCAGGAGGCTAAGAAATTAAAGGAGATCGAGCCAAAGGTTAATAACGAGGTCAAGTCGGAAGTTACTGACGAGGTAGAGACAGAATCCGAAATCGAAGTAGAGGAGAATACTGAAAATAAATGTCTATCCTTAGATGCACCAGATTAACTGCGAAAGCATTCGATTTACAACAACCCAACCCCACTTCAGCAGGGATTTTTATACGTAGCCCCAAGAAAAACTCATAGCTAAAGCAAGTCATTGGTATTTAGTTTACACTGATATCTCCATTGAGTTTTCCGAAGGTTATGACGACAGAATAGCACCACTTCCCAGATTAGCGCATTGTGGGCTTACGGTTGACGAAGGGATTCTTGAGACACACGGTACAGGGAATATAGTTGTAACCGTAGTAAACCGATCGAGCGTAGATTATACATATATGCCAGGTGACCCTATTGCCCAGATTGTATGTTAGAAAATTTACCCCGTGACTCTTCAATCAGTATCACTTTTACAAACTCCTGAGCCTGTAGAAATAACGAAAGGTATATCCGAAGTAGGTATGCTAGACTTGGATATTGAGTTTTTGGAGCTGTATCAAGCGATTGGGACTTCTTAGGGGATGACTAAGCAGTATAACCTCAGATCAAGACAACCCCTCATCAGTACGGATTCAGAAACCGATACAGACCCTGACGTTACCGTCGACGTTGATTCCGTAGACAACACGATAATTGAGCTATCCACGGCTAGTACAGATAATCTTGCACGACTATTTGGGACTATTTATACGGATCCCGAAACAATGGCGGACGAGACCTTCAAAAATCATGGGTTGATGCAAGCGATACCGATGTACAATGGAAGCCCTAGTGCAGAAGCAGCCGAAACATTTTTCACCCAGTTAGATAATATAGCGGGGTTAGGCAATTGGTCAGATGAGCAGAAAATCAGGATTGCAAAATGTCGTATGTCGGGTATCGCTTTAACATTTGCGCTGAGTGATTCGTTAAAAAATGTCGACGATTTCGATAAATTTAAGGCCACGATTTTGCAGTGCTCTGCCGTCATTCATCCTACGTCACAGTTACGTCAGATGACGACGTGCACACAAAAGAAAGATGAACATCCGAAGGATTTTGCGAACAGGCTTCAGAAAATCGCCGACCAATATTTTTCTAATACTTTGAAAACAATTGCTAGTCGCGCTGCTGCGCAGGGCTTGTACGAACCGCAGTTGCTAGGCCAGTATACGGCAGGATTACGCGATCCCGTAGGTCGGATGGTTTTGGTGTGGGATCCCAAAACTTTCCAGTAGGCGATCGAAGTCAAGACACAGGAGAACGAAAACGAACAAATCCGAGCCGAAAAACATGTTCGTATCGTAGAAGAAGACGGGCTTTTGTTAAGAGAGAAATGGACCTCCTCTTGCAACGTTTAGCTACCGTAGAAACAACCCTTGCCGAAAATCAAGATGCGAACCGGAGTGTGAGCATGGTGAGAGCAGCCATGGGACCAACTAGTCAGTAGGCCTTACCGCAGTGGAGAAATTCCATAGGAATGGCCCCAATTGAACATATGGATGTTCGAGCTCACCAGTTCAAAGAAACGTAATCCAGCTGTGCGATGTAGTTGGACACAAAGCACTGAATTGTCCAAGAGACATACCTAGAAATTGGAAAAATGAAATTTAAGCACCCTTGTGTAATTGTTGGTTTACCCTGGTTCGGAACTCAAATTAATGGTATATTGGGATCAGATTTTTGTCAAAATTCGGAGTCGTAATTGAAATGGGAAAAGCCATTTCATTTAGAAAGAATCCCAAAAAGAGAAAGTTGCTTTCAGAACGTCATCCCTGTTAGCTGTACAGCCAACAGCTGTGCAAAGGTCAACAACCTTGCACTATGTTGAAAGAATTCACGATTGTTCCGTCAGGCAGAGTCATGCTGTGGTGATAAGTGGAGTCACCCCAAGCTCTAACGCGTCACGGGAAATCGCGTCAGGAATAGTCGTAGGTTTAAAAGAGATTGTCGGTATTACGAGCTATTTCAAATTTCAATTGCGGGAGCAGAATCTAAATACCAGAACGGAATTTTACTAATAAAGGGATTACAGTTAAGAAAGGAGATAGAATTGCTACTATTGCAGTAGGCTCTCAAGACAGGGAACCTCCTCACAATATGGTGATCTTGCGGAACCTTTTAGAAAAAGCAGATTTAGGTGAATTAAAGGAGAATGGAAAGCAAAATTAGAACAAACAATAGGTCAATACCCTGCAGTTATTCAGTGGACTGACGTTGAATTGGGTGAATGTACGGTGATCAAACACCACATTAGCACGGTAAACGAATACCCCATTTATCAACCCCCTTATCGTGTACCTTATGCACAACAAGAAATATTCAACCAAGAAATTCATGAAATGGAAGATAGAGGTGTAATTCGACCATCTGTTTCTCCATGGCCAGCTCCAATAGTTATGGATAAAAAGAAAGAAGGTGGAACACGACTGTGTATCGACTATTGAAGGCTTAATAGCGTAACACGAACAGACCCTTACCCAATTCCCGTGATTCATGAAACATTAGACAAATTAGGAAAAGCAAAATAGTTTTATGCTTTATATTTAGCCAGCGGCCACATGGCACCAGAATCAAAAGAGAAAACAGCATTTACCGTACCTGGAAAAGGTAGATAGGAATTTAATCGAATACCATTCAAAATTAAAAATGCACCAGCCATGTTTCGGAGAATGATGGAAGCCATTTTACGAGGATTAGATGGAGTAATTTGCTTTGTTTACCTTGATGACATCATTATTATTGGTGAAGCTGAAGAGGAAACTCGTAAATTTAGGGAAAGTGTTGGCAAGACTTGAAGAGGTTGGACTTAAAATTAATCTCACAAAATGTTCATTTATGAAAACTGAAGTCGAATATTTAGGCCATATCATGTCAAATACCGGAATTAGATCAGATCCAAAGAAATTTGAATTTGTTAAAGACTAACCAATACCAAAAACTAAAGACATTCGGGGGTTTGTTGGTCTCGCAGGATATTATCTCCGATTTTATTCCAAACAAAATGTTTAACCCTATTAACCCGGAAAGACACTCCGTCCGTTTGTTTGGGACATTGGGCAACAAAATCTCTTGTTGACTTACGTAATCATTTAATAAGTCTGCCTCACTTGATCTATACAGACTTCTCAAAGGAATTTATTCTCACCACTGACGCATCAGGCTATTCAATGGGAGCAATACTCTCGCAGATGGTTGAAGGTCTTTCACAACCAATTGCGTACGCAAGCCGTCAGATGAACAAAGCAGAACAAAATTATTCGACAACAGAAAGAGAATGTTTAGCTGTTGTTTGGACAATTAAACAATTTCGGTGTTATTTATACGGGTGGAAATTCCAAATTATAACAGATCGGCGATCTCTGAAATGGTTAATGAACTTGAAAGATCCAACTTTTTGTTTGGCCATGTGAAATCTGAAATTACAGGATTACGACTTTGAAATTACTCATCGAACTGGTTGTCAACAAACACATGTGGACTGTTTAGGCCGTATTGTTTTAGCTGTTAGGAAAGGAGATGACTTACAGAATTTTCCCAGGCCACTTCTTACAAAATACACCATTGAGGATGCGCAAAGTGAAGATTCTAAGCTTAGCAAAATCATTCAAGATATTGGGAAAGAAGTTGGGAAAGAATAGGTCACCCTATTATGTGGATAATGATGGTGTTCTGTTCCGAGAAGATCGATCCGAACAGAGTGCATGGAGAAAGGAGGCGTATGAACAACTTGTTGTTCCTCCTAGCTTCATAAACAAAGTGCTTTGGGTATATCATGATGCACCATATTCATCACATCAGGGACCAGGAAAGACAAATAGGAAATTAAGTGCCACTCTACACTTCCAAAAGTATAAGCAAGTGCCAATATGCACACTTTAAGCGTATAGTTCGCGTGTGATATTCTGCTTCTAGCGCAAAAGGTGCCACACTGCACACAGTACAGAAGAGAATAGGCAAGAATACAAGAAAGAAACACTAATTTTCTAACTTACCGAAAACGGCAAAATTTTTGCAGAATAATCCAAACTGAAGGCCAAATTAAAGCACTGTGGAGGAATAGATCTAGTTCGAAGCACTTTCACAAACACAAGATGATGAGATCATCCAATATTCAAACTGGATTACTGAAGCACATTGAAGTGTCCCACGTTGAGCGCCAATTGCAGGGAACTATTCCCCGCCTGTGGCAGAGGAAGCCGAATACTTATGTATCCAGGCAAGTATCATACTTATACCTATAGTGCTTACCTCCCAGCTTTCCCGAAGTATCCTTATTGTTGAATGAGAACCTCTGTAAAATAAAAATACTTCCCCAAGCCAATCTTATGGACCCCACACACATCACAAGTTCCCCGTTTCCATATCCTGTAGATACTGTATGTCTCACACTACTTCTGTGAAGGGGTGCATGAGGTCCCCTACAAGAAAAGGTGAGTGAGAGGCAAAGTCCACGGTAGTGAGGACAATTTGTTTATATTTTCATAGGACCGACCCAATATAAGTGATTACACAGTACACAGAATAACCGTTAGGTTCTTATATTGTACTTTTTGAAGACTGCCACTTAATCTAGAAGAAAAATGTTTGATGGTGGACCATGTTACAATGTAGTGCTACTGAGTCCAGATATACTGGGGTCTCAGCATCAATCTTGTCAACAGGATATGTTGGGAATCCTCTACGCTCTCTCTCTTTTTTCTGTCTATCCTGGGGATTTAAGCCCCTTAAAGTACATTACTTCTGGACTTCGACATTAATGGGGGGTTCCAATGTCATGGTAGCCAAAAACCTGTGCTTGTGGGCAGTGCGGTGACGTAATATGGCGAATGCCGCACGCGGGCAGACACGCCCACGCATCTTTACCTAGAATGGTTTCATGGAAACCATTTAGTCGCCATTTTGAAAGAAAGACTTTTCATTAGCCAAAAATAATTTATGTCATAAAAATATATTTTGAGGTATATTTATGGATATAAATATAATAGCCTCACAATATTACATAATTAAAAATAATATTATCAGTTATATATAACTGATAATATTATTTGATAATATAATGTGTTTTCACACAGATATATATATCTGTGTGAAAACTATTTGTGAATATTACATGAAATATATATTTGAGTAAAATATTTCACGTATGATATTTTCATGATAATTCAAAATACAAATAACTTGAATATATTTTATTGTAACATTATTTGGATAAAACAAAATATAATTATAATAAAAATTATTATAAATTCAATGTTTTTCTTTAATTTTGTTCAGTGTACAGTTTTCATTATAAAGCAAGGCATTTTGTCAATCCATGCATTTGTATTATTAACACCTTTTATTAAATCATCATATTTTCACTTTAACATTTCATGGGTTGTTGCAAATTGGCATGCATAGTAATGTGAAAAATCAGCAATTTCGATAAATAAAACCTTTGTAGTGATGCAATTTACCAATGTGGCATGTAAACCAGTATTATTTTCTTTCAAAATTGCTTTAATATGGTTAAAGCGGCAGTTATCTGGGGCTTGTTTGAGCATTCTGTAGTTTTCATCATGCCTAAAAAGATGTCCTATTGCATAGCAAACATGGTTAGAATCCCCAATATTCCATGAAATAAAATGCATGATTTTCATGCAAGTACCATCAGTTTTTATAACTGTGTAAGAGTTATGCTTTTCAGCACTATGAATAACTTCTTTATTGTAAATTATCCTCTTGTAGTAAGACACAAAGATTGGTATATCACTACAACCACATTCTATAAGGCAACGTTTATGTGATTCAATCAGTTTTTTAACTTCAGGAGCACCTAATGCATTTATGCCTGGTGCAATATTCAGTGCATGAGCCAGTTTTGGCCTTTCTGGGCTAGTAAAAGATTCCACCAAGTCAAATAAATCTGAAGGTGCATGAGTTTCCACACATTTTTTAATGTAAGGAATTGCACGTCTTTGTAGAAATTTGCGACAAATTTGTTGTGCAACACCATTACTAGACTTGATTGAATCTAATATAATGGCATTGTAGTTCTCAAAAATGAACGATGAATGAGCCCATGCTGGTCCCCAATCCCTCACACTTTGGGCAAGATGTTGGCTTACAAGATGGACATTGATACTCATGTGCTGTACACCATACAGGGGCTCTATCATCTTTCCCCAATCTGCAAGTAATGTTTCAGCTCTACAAAGGTCAGCTTTTGAAATGAAATCTTTCAATAGTATGTACAAAGCTTCAGAAAACATGTACCAATGACCCAAATATATATTTGGCAAAACATCTTTGAGTACAAAAATAGAGTAGAACATCACCCAGTGATACCATTCATGAGCTTTCCAAAACTTGCGTTCAAATATTGATCGTGGGGTACGTGATACTGACAATGGTGGTTGGATTTGCAATAACCTGGAGTTAATAACGTCAATTTTTAGACCTAAGTAAAATTTCTCTTGATGATTCACCGAATCAAACCAAAGAGTTGCAAACTGCCTTGCCACACCCAATAGGGCACAATGCATGTAATCAGCCACCATCGAATTTATTATATCAAATCCTGGCATGCAACATAAAAGTGAAGCTCATTTAACACCAAAGTTATGCTTAACTTTAACTGGAGAGTTTAGAACAATCATTGCATGCTGAACAGTGCCTTCTTTAGAGCACAATTCATAAGCAGTTTTAACAGTCGGGTACACATGTGTATTATTACCCTTTCCTTTTTTTGCTCTAATTCCAGGGTGCAAGCAATAACTACATCCAAAATATCCATTAAATTGATTGAATCTTTGGAGTATTGGACGAGCAACAGTGTCACATATCCCAATTATAACCACTGCCTTAAAAACTTTAACTCCTGCAGAATGAAAAACAAAACCATGTTCAGCTAAATGTTTTGTCTCTTCTACAAAAGGGCGCAAATATTCATTCATGTTCTTTGGTTTACTAGGACCAACATACAAAGATGCCATTAACACATTCTTTTGTCTTATTTGGGGAGGAAGTTCATTAACAATGCATAAAATGGGCCATGCTGATAGTTTGGATGATTTAAAAATTGGAATCCCATCACAACTAAAGCTCAGTGAGATGCTGTTATTGTCAAAAAGAACATGATTTGGGTTAATTTCATTTTTTGATACTGATTGCCATGTAATATATCTTGGAGTGGCATAATACACTTACGAGCAAAAAAATCGAACCACCTGCATGTATTGTCCAAAAGTTCGTTTTTTACATCAACCAAATG
>JAUJYV010002533.1:0-12321 GCA_033995625.1 Ophyiulus pilosus | reverse complement strand
GACCCCCCTACCACATGGCATTTATTTGCTGACTGTAGGGTACTGAGTTGAATTGAATTGAATTGAATTGAATTGAATTGAATTGATTGACAGCACTGATTTTTTTTAGGAATGCGCATGCGCGTCCATCACCTTAATGGGATTATGGGTAAGGGGAACCACAACGTGAAGGGCTCAGTTTCAGAGTGTAAAAAAACAGCATGGCGGCTGAAAATAATCCTGCCCAAGTTTTAAGCTGTTTAAATGTAACAGTGCTTCTCCTAAATGCCGGCCTTTCAGGTTATTAATCACGTGACAGGTTTATGGAGCCCTGTCGTCAACGTTGCCTGCTAAATTGCTTCTAACGGGGCATCTCACCTTTTTTCTAGGCATTGCGGTTAACATTTAAGGTATGTATAATGATGTTTTACTGGCTAAAACAGTCTGTTTATGTCTATCATAGTTACAACAGGAAGGGCTCTTGAGAATCCCTTTAAATTTTACTCACTTAATATTGCTAACGACTTCTTAACATGTGTTGAAATTACTAAGGACTCCCTATAGCGCTTTTGTTTCTCCATATTTTTAAAATTATTAATTTAGTACAGCAAATTCATGCGATGCTAGCTTAAATAGCGCGTTTTTATGGAAAAAATATATACAGGGTGGGTCAATAAAAGTGAGAACATCTCGTAAAATGTAATTTAATCACATAAAAGTAGTTTAACTATACCCAATAAATAGTTTAATGATTTACTTACTTACATGTAGCTATATGACGTCATTATTTCGACTATTTCCGGTCGCCATTTTTAATTTTTAATCAGTCCATTGTTAACGTCGTCTGCTTTTTTAAAATTTGTTGCCCAGAATGACAAAAATCTCTGCAGAAGACCGTATTCTGATTAAACATTTGCGAATTGAAAAACAGTGGGGTGCTAGGAAAATGTTCAACGAGTTTCCAAACAAAACCTGGAGCATAGCAAGTGTCAGTCGTGTTATCAATAAAATTGATACGACGAGTCAACGGAACGTAAACCAGGAAGTGGTCGACCAAAGTCTGTTACAGAACATTGTAAGAGTGAGTGAGCTTATCTGCAGTCAAGATGATGATCCTCACAGTCGCAAAAGTCCGCGGGAAATAGAAAGATTTATAATTAATTAAATTTTATTTTGAAATAACTCATATGCTACGAGATGTTCTCACTTTTATCGGCCCACCCTGTATATATTTTGGATGTTTTGTGCAAACTTTTCATTCTGCTGAGTTATACATCAATGTAAGAAGTTTGATGAAGTGTTTTACTGATAGTTTCAGATTTGTATCTGGAAAGTTATCCAGAACAATATTCTCTCAAATCCCTGCATTTTCTAAAAATGGTGCAATTAGCGGTCACGGTTCTACTTGAAATTATTTTAGCGAAACTCAATTTTGCTTTGCTCGCACAGATAGTTTCGATTTCGCTGCAGATTTCGTTGCTGTTGCCTTGCTTCCCTCATGTAATGAATAAATAAGAGCTGGATTATCGAACAGTCGGGCTGTAAGTGCATTGCAGTGTTCGTGTCCCCAGGCGGTAAGCCTTTTGGATCGTCCTTACGACTAAACCCCCATTTCAAATCTGGCGAACAGGAAATCGAATTAATTAAAATGCAAATAAATTCGGTAAATACTGTATCATTGCGCATTTGGTGTAAAGCTTGGCGATAAAATTTTCAACCATGCAACTTTCGATCCAGTAGGACGATTTGCTATTAAATAAGATAGATATCAGGCCATACTAGAGTAGAAATGAAAATTGTTAACCCTGAGATATTTTTACCTATCAGTGGGATGAATACAATTTAAAATTCAAATGCTGATGTGTGTTTAAATGCAATTTTTTTTACTATATATGTAGTTATAAACTATTGAAATGCAAATTCTTTAACACTTTGCAGCAAAAATTTGAACGTCTTTATAGACCATTTTGTTTTCAATCTTTTCTTTGTTTTGTGTGCATTAAGCCCCATTACATTTTTATTTTTTAGATATAGAATTTTTTTAAAAATTTCATTGACACAACCAAGGTAATAAATTAACTTTACCTTCATTTTTAAGAATCCTTAGATGACTAAAAGGTGTCTCCATAGTCTTTCACTCTGTGACCCATCCACCATATCCACCCTCATGGAAAAAGTTCTCCTAAGGTGGTTCTCCTTTATAGGGTGTAAGGCATTCCTATTGCAATGGTTTAAAGTCAAGCTGCAAGACAATAAGTTGAGGTACTATGTATTTTTCTCACTTGTAATTTTAATTGAAGTGTCATCATTTGTCCCTTGTTACCTTTGTTAAAATTACTCTCCTCAGAATATACTTTTTCATTAATTTAATTAAATCATTATAGCCCTTATTTATGTACTATTTGATGCTCCCTTTGCGAGCTGAAATACCGTGCATTTTCCACTGCAAAGTGGATCGATTTTTTTTTCTTTACATGCTCCTCTAAGCAAGTGAAGAAGTGAATTGGGAAAAGTTCAAGACAATACAGAGTTTGAGGCAGCCAACGTTAACGAAACGATAACGTTGTCTAGCTCAAACTCTCTAATGATTGCCAAAATAATAGCCACGTTACGTTAAATACAATTGTGGATCCGTTTTGGTATACCTCTGCAGATCTGTGGTGCCCTACGTAAACATCATAGAGTCACAATCAGGGGCGTCGAGAGCCAGGGCAAGGCCCAGGGTAAAACACTCATGCCCAATGGGAGTGGACCTTTTAGGAATTTTTTTTAAAGTTCGATATGAAAATTACACTTTAGCTACATAAAAATTGAACTTTTAGTTCAGAAAATGTGCAGTTTTGCTGTAGAAAAACGTACTTTTCCTGCTGAAAAATCAGTTTTCAGGCATAAAACTGCTCTCTTAGTGCAGAAAAGTTGCAATTTTACTGCAGAAAAAGGTGCATTTTTGAGAAATAAAAACAGCAGTTTTAGTGGAGAAAGTGTATGCTTTTGCTGTTGCAAAATTGCACTCTTGCTTCAGAAAAATTACATATTTATTGCAGAAAAGTCGTTTTTTTTATCACACTGCAAAAAGAAGGACCTACTTGTTATAATTTTCTCCCAGTACCAAATCTGATACATAATATAAATTTAACCTACACTTTACCTTTACTGAGGAGCAGTAATAACAAAAGCTGAAGAGTAAAAATCCAATTCTGGTCTTTTTGTCCATATTTCGATGATTCACTATAGCAATGCTTTTGACGTATCATTAAATGATTGTATAGTTTGATTAACTAAACCAACATTCGAGTGCCAAATCTCAACCATTTTTTATGTAAAAATGTAATTAAATCTGTCGAATGTAGAGGTCCCACTATAATCATGTCCATATACTTCCTGCAGCATTACAACAAGATCAAACATAGTAGCGAAAATAGTAACAATACAGATTTTCCCAGGCCAATTTCTCCCATCCAAATACGTCAACAAGACTTGACTCGATCCCACCCAAAATTTTAAAGGAATTAACCAATGAATTAAGCCACGTTCTTAGTGTGGCTTCAACAGTTACTGAATATGGGGGTAGTCCCTTTAAATTGGATAGAGGCCAGATCAGAATTTTAAATGAAACAATTTAGATTATAATTCAAGGGATTATAATAAGGTAAAAAGCTGACGACTCTTCTTTTTTTGAGATATTTTAATTTGCAGTGTAATTCACTCCATAATTCACGACATTGTGACAGAAAGGATATAGGGTACAAAAAAAATGTGCCCCAACCGATGTATACAAGCAGAAGCATGGATTCAATGGTGTCTATGTGGAAAAATAATGTAAAGGTGTAGATTTATTTTTGGCTATGATAAAACATTCTATCTTTAATTCGTTTTTTCTCAAGTTAGAACGATTATTATTTTAAAAACGTGCTTTTTATATTAAGGCGCCAATTTTGCTTATTTTCATTTTCGAATTGTACCGAATTGTACCTTTGAAACTTTTCAAGCATACAAATTGAATTCAGATGTTACACAAGCTGGTGCGCATTCTCAAGACCTTCAAGCTTTAATATCTTTTACGATATATACAATAGTTTTTAACCATACTTACGGTTTATTTGAATAAAAAAAAATGAAACTGAAGTGGTATGGAGATTGTTAACCACGGATTCATTTCATTCAGCTGTTTAATTAACATTTCATTGAATTGAAATGAAAATAGTCACGATATGTTTCTGCTTCAGTTTCTAACAACTTTGCTATTACATTTATTTATTGACGACATCGTAGTCATACTCATTATCATAAAAGTCAGGTTGTTTGTTAAATGTGTCAAATTCAATGGTAACTCGTGATACCCGCGTTAATCTTGAGGTCATGTCGAGGACCTTTGAGCGATTTTTCATATAAAATGTAAAGACAGTCTTGGTTAGGGACACCAGGAAAATATCTCGAGATTTAGGTTAGTTTGCTGCCTTCGATTTTTACAAATTTTACACGAAACTATGAATTATATTACTTTGCAATATAACATAAAATAAATGATATAACTATAAATACTATAAACAGTTTTGTAACAAAAATGAGTTTAAACTAGGATTTGTAAAGATATGTAGTGCTTTTTTTTAGTAAATACACTGAAATGGGTTGACATTTATCTGAACAGAACAGAATTCTGTATTGAAGAAAATTCTGATGGGGCATATCAATTAAAGTGAATAAATCTAAAATGTAAGGTAAAAGCTCTCAGTCAAAGGTGAAGCAAAATAGTTTGCTCAATTTTATGTAATTTTTATTCAGAGGTAATTCTATGAGATTCTGGGTATTAATGATGGCAAACCGATGGTTAAATTTAAAAGCTGAAATTTACAATTTTGAATTTAAATTAGTTAAATTATTGGCACAATGTCATGTTTATATGAAGATATTCTAAAAAAAACGTGCCGTATAAGATTAGCCATATTTTATTGGAATTTCTTTAAACTGTTGTGTGAAATTTGGATTCATTCTCAGTATCAGAATATTAATGAGCAAAATGTATAAATGTAGAAAACTAAAATCAGTTTAAATTATTTTGTGGACAGCAAGACTTATGATTTCCGAACTTAGTTCTTTAATGTATAGTACAACGTTTCGGCTATTATGCCTTCATCGGGTGCCCGAATTAATAATTTAAAATGTACACATGAATTTTTTTAAAGTGCACAGCATAATGTTAAAGAAACGAGCATGTAAAGGTGTATTACTCGTAACAAGAAGCTCTAAAACTTAACAAGACAGGCAGTGAATTTTGATAAACCTACTCTAAAAAGGATTATTATGGTAGGGCATCATAGTATTTTCATGCCACAAACACGGCAACAATTTGCTGTTCGCTTATTCGAAATTACAATGCAATTTTCAAAAATGATGTCTACATTTTTAATTATTAATTCCGAACCTGATGGAGGCGTAATAGCCGAAATGCTGTGCGATGTACTAAGGATTTGGATTGGAAATAAAAAGTGTAGCTGTCCACATTGTTTCATATTCAACCACTTGAAGCCATTTGATTCGATAAATCATTTTTAATTTTATGTCAATAAACAAAAATATTGTAGGAGCAAAAACCCAAAAACGATTTTTTTTAACACAAAGGAAAATAAAGTGTTTAGTGTTGCTAAATATTTTATGGCTTAAATGTTTGGAATTATTTTGGGAAAATTGATAAAAAAATACATTGTGTCAACAATTTGTAGGGATATTTTAAGAAAAGTTTGGATAACTATACGAAATTGATGTCATAAATTCAGTACAAATTATATAAGTTGGCAAAGTTGAGTAAAAAACTTCGAAAAATTTTGAAAACATTAAAAAAATCATGGAAAATAGGGGAGTTGGAATTCTGATAGATACGTATGGAAAATAATGGAAATGTTGCCAACTACATCAAAATGTGTAAACCCATAATATTTAATATAAAATTAATATTTGTTATTTACAAAATTAATAAATCTAAATGGCCAACACAAATGTGTTGTTTAAAAATGTCGCTGATTACGAGGTGCTAAAATGAATGACAAGACAAGCAACGTTCAGTTATTTAACAATCTGTTGTCCAGATTTTCATCTCAAAGACTGGTAAGAATTTTCTGTTATACCTCTACAACTATTAATATAAATTTGAGCATTTGCTTCAGATGCAGGCGTAATTGTAAGACCTGAGCAAGCGTTCTTTTGCTTCAGCTAAACCTCTGAGATTTATTTTTACCTTAATCATGCATTCACTTATTTAAAACCATTTGTTCTGTACAATGATCTCATGCTTGGGATAAAATCGACTGCTTCCAGAGATCCAATATGTTGCTTAGCAGTAGCACCATTCTAGTGCACGGAGCCTCATTGGGGGCTTTCGTCTTCGTTTTCCACCAAGATGGTGTCGTCGTCTACGTTGATGTAAGTCATGAAAGCCACTTCTGAGTTACAAGAGTCACTCTTAACGAAGCAGCGACTGGAGCCACTCTCGCTGCAGGCGACCATCTCCTCATGGTCCTTCCTGATCCACCGACAAATCTTCACGCAACATAGAGTAGTGCAACCCAGAAACACAATGCCCACTGCGGCGCCAATGAGGATCACACTGGCGTAGTTGCGTTCAATGCCTAGCATTAGCAGGAAACCCTCCTCCCTGGTGGTGACCTCCACCGAGCTCAACTGTATGGCGTAGTCGGCCCTCTTAATGCACAGCCAAAAGGTGTAAGTTACCCCGGGAGCCAAGCCGCTCACCGTGTAAGAGTGTACCTTGGTGCCCACCTCGATGATCTTGCGGTTGGTGGTGCTGGTCTCCAAGTTCCTCATGGACGATGTGGCGTCGGCCATACTGCCCGCGTCAGAGAGCCGGTAGTGCAGCTGGAACTCCGTTGGTGGCAGTCCGGAAGCATTCCATGCCAGCGTCACAAAAGTTGAGGTGACTGTCAATGCGAAAAGAATAACATTGACACTGTCCACCTCGAGGTGAAGGCTGCGCTTGTATTCGCCCAGAGAGTTGACGGCTTTGCATTCGTAAGTGCCACTGTCCTGCTCATGGAGGTATTTGATGGTGAGGGTGTTGTCGTTGATGCACGCCCGGTCCTCGCATCGGTTGTTGGCGAGGGCTCGGCCGTCAGGGAGGATCCACTGGACCTGAGGCTTAGGAATGCCGACACCACGGCACATGAAAGACACGTTGGCAGCTACGGTCTCCTTTACCACGGGGTGAAACAGGGGCAGAATGTAAGGCGGACACTGCGGCGGTAGGTCGTCCCGCTCCAGAACGCCAATAATGACATCTTGACCGCGGTCCATACATTTGATGGCACTGGCATCCGGTACTGTGACGTTGTGACCGTACTGCCGGGTTAAGATGTCCTGCACCCACTTCAAGTTGCAGTCGCAGATGAGCGGGTTGCCGTTCAGGTGCAACGTCAAGGCCACCAGT
Organism: Ophyiulus pilosus; assembly: GCA_033995625.1. Lineage (NCBI taxonomy): Eukaryota > Metazoa > Arthropoda > Diplopoda > Julida > Julidae > Ophyiulus > Ophyiulus pilosus. Next base: position 4,904 of record JAUJYV010002533.1, on the reverse strand, counting down.
GGGGCCGGAGTGCCTAGCATCACCAAAGAACTGCTTGTGGGTTTGGAGACATTGGTATAATAAGTGTGTGACAGCCTCTCTGGTAAGCCCTCTGAGGATGTAACTTCGTCGCTGCTGGTAGTCACCCTGACAGCAGCATCTTCAGGGACTTCAGGAATTTCCTCTTTTCCACCACGGATGCCCTCCTCCACTACGTAGAGATTGTTGTAGCGAAGGTCGAGTGTCTGGAGACGAGGTAATGCCACCATGGCTCGCGGCGCAATGCTGGTCAGGGCACGATTCCAGCAAAGCTCTACCGAAGTTAGATGTGGCATGTTAGCAAATGTCCTCTCAAGAACAACAATCAGCTCGTCGTCGTGGCACAGACTCACCCGCGACAAGTTGAGCCCCAAAAAAGATTCTGGACCCAGTTGCCGGATGGGGTTTCTGTCCAGTACCAGGTGGCCAATAGCCGGAATGACCCGGATGGCAGATGTGGGAACCCACCGCAAGGCGTTGCCCTCCAAGTTGAGTTCTGTCATTGAGCGCACGCCATCAAAGGCCAGATCCTCAATTCTGGACAATCTGTTGTAGCTGATGTCCAGCTTCTCCAGCTTAGGGGATCTGAAGAAGACGCTGTCTGGAAGGCGAGTCACAATATTGTGCGATAGCACAAGCGTCTTCAGGTTCGGTGTGTTGAAGTAGAAGTTGGGCCTCAGGGTGAAGATCCGGTTGCGACGCAGGTTCAGGTACTGTAGCTTGGGCAGCGCGAAAACTGCCGTCGCCAGGGTGCTGATGTAGTTGCTCTCCAAGTTCAGGTACTCTAGGCCCTTGAAGTCGGCTAGCACCTCCGTCTGGATGTTGTAGATGGCGTTGTGACTGAGGTTCAGGTAACGCACTTCTGGAAAGCCGATGCCATGGGCCTGAATGGTTCGGATGCGGTTGCAGCTGAAGTCGAAGAAACGCAGGCTGCGCAGGTAACGGAAGTCGTGCAGGCTGAAGTCGCAGCCAGTTCCCAGGTTGTTGTGACTCAGAATGAGCACTTCCGTCTCTGATGTCAGGTTCTTGGGCAGACAATCCAGGGAGCGGTTGTCGCAGCGCATTACTTTGGCATCCAGCTGGATATAGGGCCACGGCTCGACAGTGCAGCGACACTCGTTGGGGCAAGACTTCTCCCACAAGGAATTTCCATCGATCAGCATGGAGGTAGAGAGGAGGAGAAGAGGGAAACACAGGAAGTATTTACACAGAAATTGAGCCTTGATTAATAGCATGTCCACGACTTTTTTTTCCTTTTGGCGAAAGCCTGTATTATCTTCAAGAAGTGGGTCTTCGAAGTAACGACCGCTATTACTGTTTTTGTGTTGTTCTGGACAAACACTTTGGATGATAATTGAAAGATGTTGGAATACTCGACAGGTATCTTTCCCCAAGGAACCGTTGGTTGGTCCCTTTCCTGACCATTTTATACTCAATGTTTCGCGAAGCGTTCATTGGTCATTTCATTTGGTGTCAAAAACGCAGTTGCTAGGGCACAGTTGCTTTACCTTATCCTTGGGAAACTAATTACACCTATTTTTTCACATCGCACTAATTATCGCCTGACACTGTTACTTGCCATTTGAAGATTAAATGAGTAATGATGACGAAGTGCAAAATTCGGACACTAATCCATTTTGACGTTGCAGTCATTAATGCTGGAGAAATCCGTTTATTTTCTTGGAACTCATTTCTCTTGAACCGTGATCCTTAGGGAATTTGTCATGCTCTCAATCTCCAAGAGTGGCAATGGTCATCAGCATAAGAGTGGATTGGTGGCTGGCATTTCATTGGATCACTCGAAGCATAACTGCAGGCATCACAGCAATTGTTGATTGACCACTTTCTTACGGATTCTTTACAATAAATTCCTTTCTAAAGAGCTTTATCCAAAGTGCTTTGCACAATAATGCCCCATCTTGTGGTGTAGAAGTTCACTCCAGAGTCCAAAGATGATGCATGAAACTTTGCGCAATTATCGGTTTATAGTCAAAATCTGTTAAGGTTTCCTCCAAAGGAGCTGTCATCGGTTGGTGTAGTAATCGAGTTTCCTGCTTTCAGACACCTTTATGCCTGGGTTAATGTGACAACAAAAGCATGGGCTGACCAGCGTGATCCATTCGCATCCTTATAGCTCCATCAGCAGACTTTCGGCAAAGATGCTGAATCGCATTTTTCAAAGATAGAGACTTCGATGATTTTTTTTCCGAGAATCTTAATCAACCTTTGATCATTCGGTGCACGTTTGAAAATCCGCATTCTTGGGATCTACATTGTCCATACGTTTGCCAGGAAACGTTGCTGATAGAATACTGCTCTCATCGTCACCTCTGGCTTGGCACGTACTGCTTGCTGTGCGTATTTGTTCTTCCAAGTTATGGTCGAATACAACTGAAAATAGAAAAAAAATCCATAAATTTGCAATCAATTTGAAGGAAAAACGGGTCAGAAACCCTGTCAAGAATATAGACATCTCATATAGGACGCCACAAAAGCAACGAGAATATAGCGGGTGTTTTATTTTAGGGACTATTACGTCAACGATTGCATTTTAGTTGTCCCTTAGCCACAACGGGCTAACTCCGTGAATAAACGATCAATCTTTTACCATAATGATTTAATGGGACAGCTGGGGAGAGTGGACTGTTGCTGTATAGGGTTATTAATTTATTTTTATAAGAAATACCCCATAGATATCTTTTCCCGTCGAGATCTCAACGTGTCCCAATTTAGAGAATGGAGCATTTCTGTCACACTCGCGAAATGTTGGTAATTGTCCAGGGTGGACCATAATTCCTAGCCACCCCACTTTTTTTTTCTTAAATCTTATAGTTATGAAAATTATGTTGATGCAGTTAGGTAGCCATGTGTGCTATGTCCACTAATGTTGTTAATTTGAACTACGACCACGGAAATCCACATAATAACTTTTGACCCGTAACACTTAAAACTAAATGTCATATTAGGAAAAGGAAGAGAATGGTCTGTCTGTATGAAATCAACTGTTTTCGTCTTAATTTGCAATTAGTTTATTACAATGTTTTTAGGAAATGAGGGAAACGCCAAATTGTAGCTACGCTGCAACACAGTGCTGTACTGCAGTGAAATGACCTGCAGCAAAAGTGAAAAATTGTCTGCACTAAAAGTGAAGTTTTTTAAGCTCGAAAAATTCGATTTTTCAACAGCCAAAGTGAAATTTTTTTGTACTAAAAAAATACAGAGACTTCTCCGTAGTTTTAAGTTTTAAGTTCGAAATTTTTTTTTAACCCAGAATAATTTTTAAAATCGGCGCCTATGACTGGGTTGGTACTGAATTATGGGGTTGGGCTCCCCATAAAACTATTCTGATCATTGGATCAGGATAGTTTTAATCTATTTGATTCGTTGATTGATGTTTTTGGTGGTGAACTTGCCTTAGTTAAACAAACTTAAATACAAGGTAAGATAATAAGATTATATTGGCAGTTGGCACAACAGGGATGGATGTTCATGCAAATAATTCCGGCATCCACACACAACAATTAATCCTCTAACAATCTGCATATGTATGTGGGATCAGGACAGTGCGAGTAATGTGTTTCCAACCGATATTAATCTAGCGAAATTGGCGCGAAATTAGCTTAGGCTAGCAAAATTAAAAAGTCGAACACCTCCAACCATGTATCATGATAGTCTATGGAAATTACATACTATCGAGAACGTATTTAAATGTAGCGCCGTATGTGTACAAGGCTGTTTCACTTAAATGCCACCAGAAAATGACATTCAGAATGCATTGCATTCCATTTGATTCCCGCTTGGAAATATCTGTTTATATTAATCTTCACGAAATTTGACGTTGTATGCAAATTATTCACTCTTCGCTTATGCACATATGGAGTCATCATAAAATTAGGTGATTTTCTTCGCAGGTACGATATGATTAGTTGCGCAAGTCGTGATCAACGGGACAATCCGGAATTGGGCAATTTTATCAAAGTTATCATAAATCACCGCGTTGCTTAATTTAGCGTATTTGCAATTTTTGCCCATACATATACGATCGTTATACCTGCACTACACCAAGCATACATAGCCTTACTTGGAGGAGGTGTGTAGCTTGTTCACCATGTTCACCATGTTCACCATGTTCACCATGTTCACCATGTTCACCATGTTCACCATGTTCACCATTGTTGCTTGCAGCACATTAAACAACCTTTCCTCCTGGAGCTACGAGAATCTCACGAAAAGGTACATATCGTTATTTTATTATTTTTTCCAAGTATTTTTCTACATGTATTTGCCAAAATATTCGTTGATAGCTTAAAACCGTAGACGTTAATTTCGGAGAATGTAAATGTGCGCATGTGCACGAAACTGATTTTCCTGAAAACTTTAAAGCACATATGCATTGTGTGACTCGGCGCACCTCAGTGGGATAGTTAGAGCTTTTGCAGCATGGGGCGGTTTATGTATTTGCCGCCCCTTTCAATAATTAAACTAACATTTTGAAAAATCTAATTTTTCCTAGATTCTTTAAATTCTTTTACAACACTGTAAAAACACGATTTTCACGCACTGTAAATAATCTTTTTTTGAGTAAGAATGCAATTTTTTCCTAGAAAAATCCGATTTTCTAGAGTAAAAAACTAAAAAATAATATTTTCCTACAGTAAAAATGCAATTTTTTTCACAAGAAAGTCTGATTTTCGGTAGTACAAAAATACGATTTTTCTAGGGTAAAATGCACTTTTTTCCAAGAAAAATCCGATTTTCCTGCAGTAAAAAAATCTTTCAACTGTAAAAATACGATTTTTCTGCAGTAAAAATACAGTGGTACCTCGAGATACGAGTGCCCTGACATACGAGATATTTGAGATACGAGCTGTCGAGCGAGCGAAATT
>JAUJYV010002532.1:0-12322 GCA_033995625.1 Ophyiulus pilosus | reverse complement strand
ATTATATAATTTGAGGAAGATAACGAGCATGCTTGGCCAATAGAGAGTTTGAGCCAGCCAACGCCTTAACGTTAACGGCAGGAAGGGAGGAGCCGAGGACTTAACTAGCCAATGAATTAACTGACCATCACGCTAGTCAAGTATAAAGAGGTTGGCACGCGAAAACTGTCTATTATGAGGTTGGCATGCTCAAACCTTTATACATTTTGCATTTATGAAGGATTTATCCAGTGTGCAATTATCCGGTCTCACATCATGTACAAAACATTGGGCAAAAGTTTAGGGCATATAATGTATGTGCAATTATCCGGTCTGTGTTATTAAACGAGTTCGACTGTACCTGAGTTTTGATGGGTTTTTGTGTGTTGCAAAGATGATGGCCCTTATTTAGGTTTCGTTAAACAGGGTCCCTTTCCAAGCGTGACTTTTATCAGATCTGGAATACAGCCAATCTGGAATACAAATTTGCCTTTAGGATTAGTCTACTGCCATTTAAACGGCCAGACAATGGATGTTATATTATACATAGTAATTTTATGGACGGCATGACTTGACTTTTAATTCATTTTACTAGTGGCGAGTGAAAAAATATCTCAAGAAAGATCGGTAATACCGTTCGTTATGAAATGTACAGCCCGGCTACTAATAGAGACCGGTTGTGTTAAGATCAAATTTGGCAGATGGCTTTTCAACTACCATTAGGAGTGATACATGTCTTCTTGGATCTTTTTTATTGTTAAACTAATGGACAGAAACTTGAGAGTGTACTCGAGTTCTACAGAATACGGCATAGGAACACTTAGTTTTATCAAATTTATAAAATGAAGTTTCTGGCATTGAACAAAAGCGCACACGCTGCACTTCTTACGTGCTAATTGTTTACGTTAGCTATGCTAATTATTGGATAAATATTGCTGATTGCTCATAGTTTATACATTGGTAAACGTGTAAGCTTCTATCTAATGTATATGTTACGTACAACGTTGGTTACATTGATCTTTGTTTGCAGCCTGTATATTTGCATGTTCCATTGCTTCTCGTAAAACATTCACGAAATGCAAAATTGAAAAGTGTGTAAATATTTACAGTAACTTGTGTTTCTTTTTTTTGGGTCAACATTCGATTGCTTTTTAACAATGCAACAACAAAAATCGTTTGTTTTAATGCGAAATTACGATGCTTTTGGATATATAAAAGTACGAAGTAAAGCAAATATGTTTGCAATAGTTATTATAGTTAATCGTCAAAAATAGATAGCAGCGCTAGCCACTTAGATGCAGACGTGCATTACACCTTTGCTATGTGTGATTGCTAAAAATTTGGGGCCCATCAGTTGATCTCGTCATCAACGATGTTTCTGCGCCATGCGATGGAAATAGTTGAAGACACGGATTAAGTGTCCGACATAAGAACTTTTTTTCTTCAAACTAATGTGCTAGTTGTAAATTTTGATTCGGTGTCCTTAAATTGGCTTTAAGTAGTCGCATCTGCCTAGAGGGGGCCAGGGTCATGTTTTCCTAACACTCCCGTTCAGTTGAAGGCAATGTGTCAAGTGTGCATACCTACTATCGAGTTGTTTTGTCACACTATGGTCTTTAATTTGATTTGACACATTAAAACAGCCATTTCACTGATTTGTAAATTGTAGAGTGATGAAATAGTGTCATATACTTTCACCAAATGAAACAGGTTTGGATAGCCTCTCCACAAGGACATCTTAAAATTTGAGGCAAGTTGTGAATTGTTACAGACAACTCTTGTGTTTGTACTAGTGTTTGTTCTAGTAAATGCAGTTTTCATAAAACATGATTTGAAAATTGAACAGAACTTCAGCTTAAATAATACAAGGAACTTTATATGAGACCCAACATTTTTTATTCAAAGTTTTCACCAACTGACATGACGACCGAAATGCTAAGCCTGCCAGAATTTGGATCTCTCACAAATATTTACAATTTATTGAGGAGAAACGACACGACACTGTACAAAGGAAACAAAAACACCGAGAAACTGGACCTTCATCCGAAAGCCACAGAAACAAATTGATAAGTTATAGAATTAGGTCCCAATCGATCTTTCATCGTGTGGCCTACCTCGCGTCATGTCTACTTCGTTCATGTATATGCGATAAAAAAATACTCAAACGGAAAGTTTTTCAGTTTCTGAGAAGTCGATAATTTACAAATAAATTCTTGGCATTAAACTTTTATGAGTTACGACACATGTTTCGCTTGAACACATTAATTGGGTTAACGATAACTATGATTGGCACGCTCAACACTTCTCCAATTTCTGTTAGTTCTGGAAAAAAAGAGGATTCTCAAACTTAATTTTCAGTGAACTGCCTTCTACTTGTAAGTATTCCTGACAAGGTGGGTCCTCGTATTTCAATAAATTGTCATGGCAGTGCTAAAACAGGATGCTCCACCATAGTATTTCTTACTCTTCTTTTGTTTCCCCAGTTTCTGCAATCTATGGTTTTACCCTGAGATTTTTAACCAACATTTACTTTTGCAAGTTACTCACACGTTAACTAATCAAAGCGGTTAATATCCAAAAGTTAAGGCAGTACTTGTGCTTCAGTTCCAAATAATTCTAAATTACTGATTACAGACAATGCTGTTTGGCGTCATTATTTTTTACCCTAATGGCGCTCGATAACCAAATAATAATCAAAACTAATGTCTTACTATTGCAAATAAAATTCATTAATCAATTCCTAAGGTGAGATAAGGCAATGCAATAATGAAAACTGAGTTAACATTAAGACACTTTGAAAAGAAGGCGAGAATGCCCCAAGCTTTTTGGCTATGTAATCATAGTTATCATTCCAGAAGTACACTTAAAAAATGGCGGGAAAGGCAACAATGCAGCTCACGTTTGCTCCCCATGAATGTGAGTGACTATCAAAGATTCGGCAATGAGAATGACTGAGAGGGCATTGCAAGCATACTTTTCACTCAAGCCAGCAATTTGTCCATTTGGTTTTGGTTGGCCGATGTCCGTTGCTGTCGCTCGCACTCGTACTTCTTCCGGCGGTTAGTGCGCATTTTGCAGGCGATCAAGGCAATGGCCACAATAATGACGACGACAGCTATGGTGATGCCAATGCCCAGAAGAAGGCGCCCGATCTGGTTGGCATCTGTGTATCCTGGTTGCCGGTCGATACGTACGAGTCGACGGACGCTTGAAGGATCCCGGAAGTGAGCCAGTGCAAGGTTGGAGACGTCGCCTTCGTTGCCCATGTCGTCAATGACTCGGACGGCGAAGTAGAGGCGGAAGTTGGAAATGTTTAGCTGAAGTTGGTCCTCCTCGGGCATCTGGAACTTAATGGCATGCAGTTGATTTGCCTTTGGTGGCAAGAAAGTCCCTTCCAAAATTGGCAGTTTGGACACGGAAGTGGCTCTGTTGAAGGACTTGAGCAGGAAAAGCGGATCGTGGTGATAACGGAGCTCGGCTATGACGGCTGAGAAAGAAGTTTGCAAATTAAGATGAATCTCACAAGAAACACAAAGTTACGCAAAGAAGGACATAAGGTTAATGATTTCCCCACCTTGACCATCGTCTAAGTCGTCACCTGGTGAAGTCCATTCCACGTGTACCGTCATATCATTCAAGTCTGCATCCACAATGCGGAGATCAGTAATTCGGCTTGGTGGAATTAGATCGGCCTCCTTCCAGTCGTTGAGACGAAATGCGCCTGCTGATGCAAAACGTTCGAATTCGTCAATGGGTTGATAGGCATGTGTTCGACGATGTTCTTCGGCCTCCATCTCATCAAGCAGCTGGGCATCGGTTGCTTCAACCATTTCATCAGTGGAGAAAGAACTTTTAGGTTCCCCTAGTTTTTCTGAAAGCCACGATGAACGAATTGAGGGTTATTTCAACTTCTTTGATCAGTTAAGTGTCCCTGCTAAAATGTCAACAGGTTCTCACCTTTCGAAAGTTTCACAAAGACAGGTAATCGTGGCGCTCTTGAATTCTGTAAGCTGCCAACATCAATGTGTGCCCGTCCATTGTTAAGTACAACAGCTTCGACGGAATAGCGACCTGAACCATTGAAGTGCGAGAAATAGCCGGAATAGATTCCATCCCCAGCTTCAGTATCCGGACCTAAGGTTGCAGAAATAATAATTAGCGTCTACAAAATCTGAAATTTTACTGCTTAAGATAGATGTTCCACGTTTTCTTACCTGCTCCGTTATCGAAAAGCATCATTATCCATGGCTCTCCAACAGGCCTGCCAACAGTGGCAATTACGGAAGCGTCCAAGATGGCACTGTAACCCTTCTTCACCTCTGCGTAGACTTTGACTCTTGATGGGAAGCTGAAGTCAACGTCACTAACCCAGGAACGGACTCTGATGGGCTGCTCCTTGATATCTTTCGTTTCAGAACTGACAAGTAATGTAACGTCCATTGCTTGCGCACGCTTGTTTTTTATGGAGTACATCCATTTTCCATGCTGGCAATAAAGAAAGAGATTAAATGATGGTTTAATTAACAAAAATATGAAAAAGTCGCTAAGTCCTACCTCTGCTTCAATAATCTTCATGCTTATCGAAAGGGTGTTGCGGTCGCTCTTGTATTCGGTGCTGCTGGAACTGTACTTCTTTCCTTTGGGGCTCCAGAGTAACACTTCCAAGGGGGCGCCTTCTTCGGGAGGGATCGGGTAGTCGTAAGTAACTAAAAACATGGTGTTGGTGCCGATATCCTTGTCAATTGTGAAGTGGCCCTCGTGCTCTTTGTGGCCTTCAATCATCACGTTTCGATTGACAATCTTTGGAGAATTCACATAAACACAATGTGAGATATCTTGATGGATCACCTAATAACATGATATCTAACCAAATCTTGTTCACGTTACCTCAACTGACTGAAGATCGATATCAGCGTGGGTAGCTGCAGATTCGATGAAGGCAGTCTCCAACATCTTGTGGGAGACTTTTTCGTCGTCGTAGAAAAATCCTCTTCCTCCTGTCACTTTCACCAGCTTTTCCAGCTTGTTGGAAGCATGGCGACCGAATGCAATTGTGTTTATGATGACTTTTGATTCTTGGATTTCTTCCATTATGTTGTTGAGATAAGGTTCGACATTCTCCTCGCCGTCGGACACCAGAAGGAGCAACGTGCCTTCTGTCGGTTCGCGATTGCTACGCAGCAACTGTAAATAAAGTTTTCATGATAGCACCACAGTACAACAAATGTGCTCACATTTATTGGAAATTGCAGTGAAAGAAATACCTTTAGTGCCTCTTGGATTCCTAATCCGATGGCAGTGAAGCCTGTATCATCTTCCGTCGGCACCCTCGTCAGAAGTGATTCTCGTGTGGCGTCGTCCATCGTGGTCATGTTGGCAAGCGTTTTACCTGTAGTGCTGAAGGATACCATTCCCACGGTGCAGAAATCTGACAGCTGGAACTTGATGAAACGAGATGTGGCTGCACGCAATAGCTCAATGCGGGAACCCTGTAGGTTACACATACAAATACGTAAGCAGAATTCAATCGGTCGAGTAGGCATCATTTCCAGATGCTCCAAACCAAGTTCCAGTTTTGTTTCCATACATACCCTCATGCTTCCAGAGATGTCCAGAACAAGAACGAATGTGGGTCGTTGGTTTTTCTTTGGCTGAATGATGCGGAACTTCGGATTTGTGCTCACCAAGTTTCTGGCTGGGTTTCTGGTTGGACAAACATGAAAAGTAGCCGTTAATCCTAATTTCTTTCAACTTGAAGTCCAGTGCCGGATTAGCCATATAGCAGAAGTAGCAAATGCTACGGGCTGCGCGGCGATTATTTGTAAAAGTTGTTTTATTTTATTATCACACAAAATCTAGGGCCTCTTGGTAGCATTTGCTACAGGCCCCGCACTGGCTTAATCCGGCACTGATGAAGTGTTATTATCCAAACATCGAATGGGGTTCATGACTGCGCTTTTTCATGGGAACGCACCGTTCGCCATTGAAGTCTGGATGCTTGGAGATGACGTCCCACGTGGATCGCCCCTGACACATAAGATTCTGTTTGTTGGGAGCCAGAGAGTTGTGTTTCCTGTCGGGGCTCTCATCATCGCAGAAACCATCAGCCTAAAATGAAATAGGAAGTTCAGTTTCGCTCATCTTCAAAACTAGTAATACATTTATATAAGTAATAGCGACACTATTCCACAGCCTTGGCCTGCTTCACACGTCTGGTGTGGGGGGAAACTGTCTTACCGAATCCAAGGATGGCATGTACATGACTGACGCCTTGGATGGGGCGTCGGAAGCTGTCCCTTCCGCTCCATTCTCGTCCTTCAATTCGGGATAGAAAACGCAATTGGAGTTGGGCATGCCGTTCACGTCCATGATGCAGGGCTCGCCGGCCATGTCCCGCAGCCAGCCGCGGATATCATTGGCGCAGGATGTGGGACGGACCTATGTCAAAATGTGGAAACAAATGGGTGTTAGAACTTAGAACGTCCAGTAACCAATACTTTGATTTTAATGCAGCTCGTATCTCACCTTGTTGTCTGAATCCATGTAGAAGGCCGGCGACTGCTCATCCGACTGAAACCCGTGCTCGTCAAACGTGCCATAACGGAGATGGGCCCATTCGTGGACGAAAACCTTGGCCGGGTTACCATAGGGCCCATGGTGGCTGGCACCCCCACTGCTAGTGCTGCCTTCCGGGGCATCTGCCTGAAGGGTGTCGGCGACGCTATCGAGGAGAAATTCCGGTGTAAGATGGATGAACTCGCCTGGTTCGCCGCACTCTCCTGGCTGTTGCGTGTAGGGCGTGTCGCCAAAGGCTGCATTGGGAAAGTCGACGCGTACTTCCGCCCTGGAGAAGCGGTCTCCTCCTTGCACTACTTCGTACTCCTCCTGGGGGGTCCATGAGGGCGGCACCACGATGGTCACCTCCTCGAAGTAGGCCCTGTCTCGGGTCACTTTGTGCAGATGAGAGGACGCTTCGGTGATGGTGTCCTGGAAGAAAATAAAAGAGGATGAGGGGGCGCCATCTATGTTCGAACCTGATGAACAACTGAAAGATTCCTGTAATCATGCTATATAGGCAGGGGTGCTAAACAGTGAGGTCGGTTGGGTTGAGTATGAATCTGGTGAGGTGGGTAGTTGGTTGGTAAGATATTTTTATGGATACTGCACCTTTGGCAAGTCATATCCAGCAAAGAAAGTAGCCCTACGTTCCAATCGTTGCGTAGGGCTCATGAAGATGGCCGGATATTGGAACATGTCGGCTGAGGGATATACCCCTTATGGAGGCTGAGGGATATATCCCTTATGGAGGCTGAGGGATATACCCCTTATGGATAAAAAATTGATTGCCGATAAAAGATTGGTTGTATTTGGCAAAAAATATAACCAATTTGCAACCATTGAAGTTGCAGAGTGGTTGCATGTCTTATTTGCTCACTAGTTTATTACCAGTTTTCTACTTTGTCATCACTTTGCATCAATTTACAACCATTTTTTCCCATAAGGGATGGTCGGCAAGAGCATTAACGAGTATACAGTGTAAAATGACGGGTGGGCATGTGCCATATAGATGGCGCTCGAGATTTTAAAGCCCAGATAAAATGACGTCAAAGCAGACAGTATAAATGCATAAAAAATGGGGACGATAAAGATTTATACGACCGGCTCACGTTCCGGCCATTGTTCCTCTGGGAGGTATTAAGGGGTATTAGGTTACCAGTGCCCTCGTGGAGGGGTGTTCTAATACAAGTTTATCTGATGCTTGTGGTATTTGCAACATAGGACGAGAGGTTTCATTGCCGAATTGTGGTGACCCATGACCTTCGTGCATGCTCAAAGAATAACCCCTTCTATTCCCAAAGTGTGTATCTCGGAAATTTCTTTTATGGTCGCAATTTCTTCTGTAAATGTACACATGAAGATGACTATGGCAACGTCATTTGTCACCATAGAAACGATTGCAAGGACATTTCTAAGGTGACCAATGATGGTGATATATACTCTTCTTCTCCTACAGGATAACTTAATTACGAGTTGATTGCATTTCAGTTCGCACTTTTACAGTTAAAAATACACTCGTTTGTACTCAACTCGTGGACATTTTTTACATGTAAAAAAACCGATCCATAAACTTTAGAATAAGGAAGGAAAAACGTGTTGACAAGAGATAAAACTGTTTTTTTGTGTGCGATTTTTTTACCTAAAAGGTGAAGTTTTGCTTACAAAGTTATCTAAATCAGTACAAAATACACGCAGTTGTTTTCAAATCTTGCAAAGCGCATGTTTACTTATTCCCGGTTTTCTTTTCGATTTTATTGATATTATACTCTAAATCTATTGCTATCATCGTCCTGCATTGGGACCTTGCTCAAGATAAATTTTGCTTCTTATCATAAATACAATGATTTTGGTTCAGCGCCTCCTAGTTGCGGGTTAACCTTTACCACGGTATTTCAAAAAAATGGCCATGCCTTTGTCTATAAAAAATTGTCTAATAAACCATTAAGGACAATGCATTCTATACGATACGTTTTACTGGTATGTATAAAATAACTACTCGGATCAGGATTGCATCAGGTGCTACAGTTAAAATATAAATGGTGAGATATAATGTTCCAAGCATAATTTGTCATTGTATCACATTACAATTGTAACCTTATATTTCATTATTTATACTTTTACCGGACGGTAGGGACCATTCCTTCCAATTTCCTTCAGAAATTGACCTCTACCCTATTTTAGTTCAACTCCCTCCTCATTTCTTAATGTTTTTCTAAAGTAGGGTGTCCAGAAAATTTGTTAAAAAATTCAAGTACATTTGGGACTGGGGACATATTTCTTCTGGTGTCCCTTTCCCCTTTCGCTGATCTTTAAAACTAATGTAAACAGAAAAACTAGAAACTGAAAACTACCATCATAAGTGGACATCCATAATGGCTTCCCCCTCCCTACCCCCCTCTTGAGGACATCCTTTTTGAATGGCCCCTTATGAAGGCTTTGGCTCGCAGTCTACCTAATATTAAACAAGTACACTACTAACTATTCGAAGAAATGGAACTTCTAATTAATTAATTCAGAGCATATTCAAGTTCCACAAATGTGCATTGCGTGTATGATTGGAAGTCCACGAGATATATAGTCTCCCAAAACTGCTTTTATATACAGCAGTCAACGAGGGTGGTCTGATTAGGTAAATTGTAATTAAATCAAGATTGAAGCAAACTGGTCCCACTTGCCAATCTTAATCTCTTAAGGGGAGAAGAACATCCCTTAAAATTCGCTACATTTCCGGGGAGTTTCACCCAAACGTCATCAGGGTGACATCGGGCTCGAACAATCCATGCAAATCTGGTTTTGACGGACATTCAAGATTGCTTAAATGGCAAGCTCTGCCCATACTCATTAGCTTTGCCAATTAATACGTTTGGGGAAGTTGTTCCGGCTTCTGATGTTTTGGTGGTGCCACCCAAAATCAATAGCCATCACATTTCGCGACGTCTATTATTCATTCTTTTCAGCAAGATGTGGTCCTGATGGGAATTTCGTTCGGGGACCTATCTCATCGGAGTGACAAGCCACTTCGTGCATATCAAGGGGATTTCCCGAACGTTGAAAGTTCCCGTTGAAAGACTCCCAGCAGGAGCGTTTGGGTCCCTTCTTGCAGAAAGGCGGACAAAAGAAGGGGGCATTGGTGGAAGATGGGCGATGAATGGCCTCACTTTGATTATCGTCAAGTAAAATATGAGGTTTGCGAGATTTGGCCGAACATGTCCGACAACCGTGCCCCCAGTTGCCATTTATGTCCGAAATAAAGAGGGGTTAGAAGAGGGGAATGGGATTTTTCGGTTGTGCGTGAAAAAAAGGGGCGGGGTAGTTCTGATCCTTAACCATCTTTTGCATCGGTACCTCGCTTGGTTGCTTGACCCTCGTTATCAAGTCCTATTCGATCTTGTTTATGGATTCGGCCATGCATTTATTACCATAAATAAGTGTATATGGAAGACCCCCGTGTACTTTATAACACTTTTGGGAAACTCGAGTAAATTTATTGATGCATATTCATATTTTCGCCCCATGTCTATATAAGTTCCATCAAGAGTGGAAATGGAAGTTGAAAAAAAATACATCTCGGTGCAGTTGAAGTTCATAGGGTCGTCCATATTATTTGATGAGTATTCGGAGAAGATATTAAAAATCCAAAACCGACGATATATGACCTAATATACGGTTGAAACCTATCTCAAGTTCACGAGGTCGTCCATTTGTTTGCAGTGAATTAAGGATATAAGAGGAGAATGAATTGAATTAAAAATTCATAGCAGTGATGTGACCTAATACATAAACGGTTCGACGATGGGACAGAAGTTCAAAGACAGTCCGTTCTGTTATTTATACGCGATTGGCAAATACGGGAAACGTGAAAAAATGTTTCCATTGCATTTGCAAAATTTGTTTACTTTTTTGATAAAAATCATTTAATACAGCAGTTCAAATATTAGCAAGTACCCTAGTTTTTAGAACAAAATTGTACACTGACGAGGAAAGTCTAAAATATGTTTAATGGATTTCTTAAATATTTGGAATGTAATAATCACGTAGGTGGATGCACGAAAAGCTTTAGGTCGGCTGGAATGACATAGGCACAGTATGACATTTAAGCCACACTAAGGCTGCAAGCCACCTATTTGAAGGCACCCATATATGGCTTTATTACGTGTACAATAGACAGTTTTCGCATGCCAACGTCTTTATACTTACCTTAACGTTAGCTGCGGGGAAGGCAAGAACCACGCATGCGCACCTACGTATTACGTTCATTGGGTAGTTTAATGCGTGGCTCCTCCCTTTCCGCAGCTAACGTTAAGGTAAGTATAAAGACGATGGCATGCGAAAATTGTCTATTGCTTTGAGTTGTTGTTCCTATAGCTATTTCCCCTCAGGCCCTTCTTTTTTCATTACACGAATTTCGATAACGACAATTTCATGAGAACAGACTAGACTGTCTTCAAGATGGGATAACGAGACCGGTTTTATAGACACTGGCAATATATGCACGCTCGATATTCGTAAAGTAATAGTTCTTGATTCAAAGAATTCCAGTCTGTAAAACTTCGCCAAACTTGCCGTAAGAGAGTGTCCCGTCTATAAGTCGCATTGGCAGTGTTCCAGAACAGCAACTGGAACTGAGCTGAAAATGCGGCATCATATAGATGTCAACGTTACATTCCTCCTCCCCACAAATTTCCAGACAGATTCACGACAGTGTGAGTTTTCGGGGTTCTGACCCCCCTGGGTCCCGCCGTCTTCCTAAATCGTTATTGCTTTTTACCTACATGGACTACAGTAGTTCCTGCATGCATGACCGGCATGCGAAATTCGCTTACCGGTGCCGAATTACCGAAATCAATTTCACTTAATCGGCGAACTTTCGGCGAGCTTTGACCGACGAAAAACAATAGGGAATTCCCGTTCCGCGAGCTTCAAAGAACTTGTGCATCCAAGGAGATTCAATTAAAGGTAGATGTCCACGCACGCTCCGTATTTAATTTTAAAGTTAAATTTCGCCCTGCAGGGATATTTCCTTGCATACCATAAATTTACCATAAATTTTACCACGAACGTGTACCAGGAGAAATACTATATACACGCTTGGTGGGACACGTTGGGAGTAAATTGCTTTCCCCTTTTTTAATGTATACGCTTTTAACCAGACAATAAACAAACTTGTGTCTAAGATGAAAAGAACCGGCGGTCAAGCCAAGGGGTCAAGGGGTGCTTGCATGGGGTAAATAGAAGGATATATAGTGTAAGTGTTCTCGGAACGTAACGAAAGCCTTCTGTATTGGACGTGTTTGTCCATTGACCACTTCTTGGAACGTATAACGAGAACCTTCTGTATATTGGATGTGTTGTCCATCATTATGACCTTCATACTCGTGAGGGTCCCTCACATAAGATCGGTCTCTAAAATGCTGTTTGAGATCGATCTTATGGTATATATTCAATTGGAACACATTTTATGACATGTTTAAACTTGCCGTTGTCACAATGTGTTTCAATTGAAAACGCTCATAAGGATTGTTTCGAGGGATTTCAGGAACAGTTTTCGATGTAATTTCAGAACACCTACCAGTGCTTTAAAGCGTTCTGAAAACACTTACAAAAATTTGCTTCACAACTGTTTGGAATTTGCCCTGGTCAAAATAAGTAACTGAATGTGTTTCAATTGAAAACGTTCTTGAGGGATTTCAGGAACATTTCTGATGTAATTTCAGAACACCTATCCAGTGCTTTAAAGCGTTCTGAAAACATGTACAAAAAATTGCTTCACAGATGTTTGGAACTT
>JAUJYV010002531.1:0-12322 GCA_033995625.1 Ophyiulus pilosus | reverse complement strand
CAAGAACAAATCCGGACAGTATATATTTTTTAACTTCGCATATTCTGGGCAGCCGCCTAATCGGGGCAAAACACCTCTGCCGGATGTGTCCAGATTAAGCGGAATCGACTGTATTGAATAAACATTTATCAATGACGATGTTGGATTTTCCCGTATTGGTGACTCATCACGAAACGTGAAACATCTGGAGCACTATTTTGATCTGCATATATAAACCACTTTAAAAAACATATTGCTTATAGCTTCCAATTGATATTGTTATACCGAAGTTGTGTTGATCGACAATGAAATCATCAAGAAACATGGCGTATATTTGTTTGTTATCATCGATTTCGATACTTTTATTATTGACACCAGTCATAGGAGGTATGGTTATGGATCTTTTGCATAAACTTGTTTAATATTTAAGTTATAATATCTATAGACTATACCTATATAGTGGACCCATTTAAGCTTGTATGTGGAACATCGAGTTTCCGGTATCTTCTTTGTGAACGTTAATATTTTTTGAAAAATTGCCCCGTCAAAAAATGTTCGCACAGCGGCACAACTTAATTATATTTTTCTCGTACATTAAACAGGTCCCATGTGTCTTGCCGTCATGCCGGAATGTGACGGTGAACCTCCATGCCGAATTGTGAACAAGTCTGGGTGTCCGTATAAATGCATCTGTACAGGTGGTCTTAAATCAGTTCCCTCTACTCCTGCCCTAGCGTAGGCCTCAAAATGGCTACTCAAACATAGGAATTTTACCTATTTTGGTATATTGGCATGTTGACATTTATTGAATTCTTGTATTTCTTAGAAGTAAAATAAAACTAAGTGTGCAATACGTTTTATGTATACAGAATTTTGATTCCAGGTTGAGGACATAGAATTTAAACCTGACGTCTCGGATTGCAGTACTGCATGTAATAACAATTAGTGACTTTTACATCCAAATTATATTTTCCAATTATGTATAATTTAAAGCTCATTTTAAAAAACAAACCAAATATATACATAGATAATGCCATGCTCTCTATGCAAATTGATTCATCGTTGATATGGTATGATTCACAACACAATGCACGTGTGCTGAATATTCAGTGAAAACACCAACTGTGTTTATTTTATGCCACACTATTCAAATTAATGAAGCATAATCGTACAAGTATTATCACCAATGTGATCTATTTATATGGGTCACATTTAAAACCATTCAATAGTACACACGAGTTGACGTGTAATACACCATCTTCGCTTACAACTGTATTGGGGCTAACCAGCAATGAAGCCGTCATCAGTTCAAACCAACATTTGGTTGATGTTATCCCTTTCACTAATAATTGCTACGTCTATTCAAGGTAAGTACATGTTCCATCAAATAAATAAACAGAAACATTAATGCTCGATGGAGCTATATATGATCACTTTATATTTATTTGTAATATGATAAATCGCACTTTTTTGAGAAATTATCATTGAAGTAAATATATGAAAAATGTGTGACATTTTGAATTATTTTTTTAAAAAAATAGGTGCTCACCCCTGTCCGCTATTCAGATGTGGTAAATTCTGCATACCGATATTTGAGAACGGATGCATTGTCGATTGTAGTTGTTCGCCTGGACCTGTAGTTCTCGACACAACTATCTCTAAGCCAGAATAGAATCTACGACCATATCTAGCTGAATTGATTGTTGTTTTATACTGTATTCAAACTTCGAAATGCAATAAAAATATATGTGATACAGTTACATCAAAATGGTTTTATCAAGTCGTACTTTAAAAGCAGATTTTCAATTTTACTTCACTGTATGAAGTAAAAAATATTTAATATTGCTAGTTTTTATCTATCTTCAGTATGGAAGCACTGAACGCAGCCTATTGATATATATGATATTGCACAAAACATTTTAGAAAATTTGATTTGGTTAGCTCGCGAAATTTTCTCCTCTGGGATTTTTCAGCTCTAAAAATCATGAGAACGTCAATACCTATACTTCATATGTACAAACATCCTGAAGTTTTCCACAATAGATCTTCACAAATAAAGTTGATGGTGTGCTTTGACCTCTTGTTATTTATCGCTAATTTTATCCTCTAAAATTATTTTTCTGCTGAAAACGAAACATTTTCATCGTCAGAGAGAAATTCACAACAAATTTCAAGTAGTCTTAGCCGCTCTTGTATTTTATTTGGGTGAATATTGCATTTCAAGATCTCTTGAGGTCTTCAGTATGAGAAAATAAAGACAGTATTTATTTAATTAATCCCTGCGTCTATATGAATGAGTTCAGGGTCTGGACTACATTCCACGTAACCGTTAATTAATTAGAAATCAGCTTATAACTAAGATGTTTCTAGCCTCTAATAAAGCTCCAGATCTAATAAAAGCTGAGCTTTTTCATGCGTCTTTCCACAAATAAAACTGTATCTCGATCGTATTAACATGGAAATGAATTTATAATAACTTAAAAAGAAATGTTCTATAAATATGTATGCTTCTTGGAACATGTAGCATAAACAGCATGGCATGACATTGAATTCAATACAAAGTATCATACAAGTTTATATCATTACTGCTAATTGGCGTATTTACTGTTAGTTATCCTGGCGTTATGCTGTGCTATCTAATATAATGAAATCATGAAGCATCATGGTGAATACATTCATTGTATCATTAGGTAAAACCACACATATGCTTCTCAGAATAATTATTTTTAATTAAAATAAATATAATTCTTAGAGAAGCTTCACCAAAGAAATTCTTGAAAAAATATTTCCTCATTAATTAAGTAGGTGTCCTATACCCTCATGACCAGACTATGCATCTGTATGTAGTGGCCCTTCTGTGTATGTTTATGCCGAATTTTTAAAAGGGTACTTTTAGGGATGTTGTGAAATGCACAATGTATACAACCTATATTACAGTTAATGGTGTTAACATCGTTTTTTATCTTATTTATGGAATTATGATTTCACAATTTTAGAAAACTTGCATTTGCAATTAGGTTTTTCTAGATTATTCATGAATTATGTACGTGTAGTTTGTCCACACGATATTAACAAGTAATAACCTCAACTATATTGATGTTTAATAAAAATATTTATAAAATATATATATAACGTATCTAAAATAAAAAGTAAACAATTCCAGTTGTGTAAATGCTGCTAGTATATAGAGTATGTTACATGGAAATAGTTACAATAGCTTCAATTGAAATGTTCCATAATCATTTATCAATGCCATATTTGTGCTTGCATCGCCGGTGCTGTTTTCTCGGAACATGAAGCGTAAACAGCACGGTTGGACATTAATCAAACTGTTCTTAATAAACACCATCTGCATATATATAATGCACATTCAAGAAAGCAGAACAGTAAATCTCATAGCTACGAATTGATTTGCTTGCTGTTCCTTGTCCTTGCTCAACTACAATGAAATCATCAAGCAGCATAGCGTATATCTGCATGTTATCAACAATTTCACTAATGTTAATGTTGACACCAGTCGTCGAAGGTAAAGCCACTTATATCTTACATAAAATTGGCTAGCTTTTAAAATTATTCTCTAATGAGTGTAAAAACCAACCCTAAAGACTTGTACCCTCTGAAAGGAGATTAACTTTCACACCTGTATGTAGTAAAGCAAAGAATGTTTCCGTAATTGAATTATTGTTAATTAATTAAACAGGTGCAATATGTCCGGCCGTTTTACTAATATGTAATGCTCCATGTCTAATATATTATAAGAATGGATGTCCATGGAGATGCAGTTGCTCTGGTACTCTCTGGAGACTACCCGTCGCTTAATACGTGTATAGCCATTCAAATGATGACTCCAGTTGAAGATATATACTTTAAAGCTGTTGCTTTATCATATTGGAATGTTGTGGCATATATTGTATAACGTAAAGTATAATAAAATTAAGAGTTCAAAAATTGCTTATGCATTGCTCTATTAATTCTTTTTAGTTGTGTCATTGAAATGTGAAATTAGACTCGATATGCGTCGAATATACATCCTTGAACAGCAACGTGCATGTGCAGTATAGTATATATTCCCCGAATCGTCTCTATCTAATTTTGTATTTATAATCATAATAAAAAAATATTTCTAAAATATGTCATTTTACAAATTTGCTATTGGAGAAAAACAATGCAATTGTAGAATTTCTCAGGAAATGTCTTGATTCATCCACAAACGGATAACTCTATATTAAGATATTGATCAGAACACGGTATACTATATGTAGGGCGCCATCTGTGTTCGTTTTCAATGCTATCCGGTATATTCGCTAAGGCCTTGAAATCCTATGTATGGAATTTACCCAGAATATGGCTACGAATGTTGTTTACATAGTTCACTGTATGAACAAGCAAACCAGAAATGCAGCAGGTGTTGGTGGAAAAATTCATTTTATTTTACATCAACCTACGGTTGTCGCATTTTGGTACCTTTTCACTTTAGCATAACATTAAGATGATCGAATCACGAGATGGTGATGAAGGCTGTGTTAAAAAAAAATCCGCGATTTTGATGGGTAGTTTAATATACTACAATACAGTTTTCTGGTAAAGTTCAGTAAGTACGATTTATAGAATTTTACATCTATATGTATATACGTTTTAACATTTCTATTTCAACTGCGTAAATATGATACTAAAATCTTGGATCATATGTACAGGACGAAAATACTGGGAATTGGTACTGGATTGTTAGTATACTATTGATACTGAATATAGTATACATTGCAACAACTAAACAATATCTAAATAAGTAACAAAAATATTTTATGTATATAATATTATAAACTAGTCAGTAATAATTTATATTTAATACTTTAAATTACTTTAAATTTGTAAAATGACGCAACCACATCACTTGAATATACCTTTTTGGTAGCTTTGATGTAACATGTGTTTATTTAAAAATACATTTTTTAAGAAACATTTTAGTGGAATTTTATAGACTGCTGATTCATTAAAAGGAACGCTAACTATGGCGAAATGCTATTAACACTAGTGTTATAACTTCCAGATTATTCAAATGTGATGTATAAGAAATTTTGTGTACTAAAAAGCCTCTTAAACTTTAAAACTTGTACTAGCGTAAAACCACTTTAATGTTTGTGGTTTGAGAAATTTTAGAGGAACACATAGTATGCCACACGTGAAATCACTTTATAACCAAAATAGGCATTGGGAGAATGAACAAAAGAAATAAATTCGAAATTGTGATTGGATTAGTGAAATGATCCATGACTTTGAAATGCATGAGAAAACACCAGTTATCGCCACTTAAGCGTGTAAAATGTCTGCATATCCTTTATTCTTGTTTAGACATGAAAAACGCCATTTTTTTCAATAAGGATTATTTTTCACCGTATATTGCAGCTAGAACTTGAATATAATACAGTTTTTCGCTTTTTAAAGCACAGTTTTATTATTACATTTTTATTCATGGATTGTGTAATGTGTCTACGAATCGCATTCTCAACAAAAATAAAAACTAAGCCATAAAAAAATGTTCACGGCTGCAGAATATTTAAAATTAGGATGTGGAACCAAATATACGTTCATTTAAAAGTTTCTCTTTAGTTTATATAAATTCGTGTAAAAAAATATATTTTGATATAGCATGTGATACATTATCATACTTACAAAAATCTCTGGTCATAAACTAGTATTTCCGCAGGAAATAAAACAGTAACTAAGAATTATAAAATTGTTTTGAAGAAGTCTTGTTTATGTGCAGTGTACTGGGAAATTTAATATTTAATATGTGTGCATATTCTGTTTCATCAGACATCCTGCCTAAATGTCGATAAGACTATATTCTGCATCACCAGCTTTAAGTAAGGATACATCCTCTAATTTTATAATCCTTAGAATCACAGGTGGAATTAAAACTTGTTGCCACTTTGTTATTACAAACTTCAATTTTCCAAATATTCTGAAGTAAATATCGATAGGCTATGTTTGGTTTTTATAACCCCTTCCCTCTTTTTTTTCCCAGAAGTTATAAACCTCTCATCCTTGATGCTTGACTCGTATATTGACTGGTGATTGAAAGTATGTTGACAAAGGCTGCAATATTGTTGATAAGCGCGCCCCCACGATACACATAAATCCATGGCAAAGGGAAGATGCATTCCTTGCATGTGATTAAACAGCCACTGGTTTGATTACTTGAGCAATTCAATGCTTTTTATGTGCCTATTTGTACGAGCAGTAATCAAAAGATGATCATATAAAATTAACGCAGTATTGAAAGATTATAAAGATCATGAAACTAATGAATTAGACTACTAACTAAATTTATGCAATGCAATAGAATACAAAAGTTATCGTGGTTTATATTATTTTTATTTTAGTTATTCTCTGCAAAGTGATGTAAAATATATTTTCATAATATTGTGCGTTATATTATGCATAATATTGTTAGTTAAGATTCGTGTGTGACTCTTCAAAAAGATTCGTTTGTCTCATTGGAAGAAGGGGTGATCAGTGGCGTAGCTTAGAGCTTGTGGTAATTGTAACAGATAATTTTTAATTTTTCCGCCTGGGTGTCTTAGTTAAAAAATGCCGTCCCAAAAAAAAAGCCACTTGGGGGGTTCCGCCTTCTTCTTGTTGCGTCACTGGGGATGATCACGGGACCGGTCGAGCATATGCAGTCTGATAGGCATCCATCTTGAATTTTCGGAATACAAAGTGGACCGCAGGAAATCGGTGAATCAGTCGAACATGGACCGATGACGCCTAGTTCATTTATTTCATATCGTTAGCAATGTGTGGATGTTTTCATCACTTTTGTGCAGAATTTTTGAATAGACAACGTTAGGTGAAATTTACTTACAGCGAGCGCATTTTTTGTGCCCTTTTATGCAATCATTTCCATGAAAAACTGCACATGTGCTGGGAGACTTACAACGCAATTTCTGGAACGTATTAACAAGAAGCATAGTCCTTAAACTGTATTTTGGCTTTCTTAAATGGGAAAATTATTAAATGCTTGCCATGGCGATAATTAAATTAAATATTATTCAGATAAAATTCAGACAAGCATTTATAAGTTTCTATTATTGTAGGCATTTGTTTTTCTGATAATTTTAATTTAGCTGCATAATTTGTAACATGCCTTAGAAGTTAGGTATATATATACTTGTGCTTAAGTGATCATTGGGATATTTAAAATCTTTGCCAACAAATAATAGATATATTTCATGTCGATATATCAAGTACTTTTAATTAAAAACGACATTATTTCTTTACGGATTTTGTATAATTAATAAAATGGAACTAATTAATTACCGGTATAATAAATTGGAAACATGTCTCTAGTATTTGAGAAACTATTGTATTTAGTAAAATATTTCAAAGAAACAAGTGCTAGTTGGAATTTAATTAAACTTATAAGAAAATTGTTGTTTAGCAGTTATAAATTGTTTGCTTGGTTTAATTATTATAGTATATGCTGTATTTCTCTTTTGTAATTGGAAGCTTGGTTTGGAAAATACTTTCATATATTATGGCATATTATGCAAAGCTATTGAAATGTGCGTAATTTGATTACCGCACATGGATTGTCACTATCGTCGCCTATATAATCTTCAGTTGATTCATCGGTGGCTGAATCTTCAATAGTTTGTGCTGTATAAATATTTAAGGTTAATATTTTGTGATCTATAATATGCAGGCTTTCGTTTTTTAAAATGAATATAACCAAAATATGTTTTGCTTATTACCGTTATAAACTGCAACGGAAAGTAGCAGTACCAATAATACTGTGCAAATATTGGTGTGGATTGTCAGTGGATTCATAGTTTTTTGTAACAAATACTGCAGATCGATGCTAAAGAAAATGTTTCGGTATGCTTTACGTGCGATGTGCTTTGTATTTGAATCGACGAGCTATATAACAAGTTCATAGCTTAATTAAATTGCAAATTAGACTCAATTAAAACAATAGGTGACGTCTGCTTGTCAATGTCAATGCGTAATATGTATTGTTCGTTCATAATGAATTATTAATGAGTTATGCTTTAATTTATAAGTTTATGCCATATGTGCATCCTCTTTGCCATACTTTTACGTCAATTATGCCAAATATTGATGGATGATAAGGTCAATTCTATAGCAAACATTGACGTCTAATTGAAACCTTTGTTACATGGGGATGCTGGGGGTACCAAAGCATTTAAACCAATGAACTGCTTTTAAACATTAAAGGCATATTTTATTTACATTGGGAAAAATAAAAAAGTATGCAGGTCTAAGAAGGAACAAATTTTTGAAAGTAATAGTTGCAAATTTTCATAAAATCTGGATTAAATATTTACGAAAAATAATTATGTATATACCAATATTATGATAAATTTCTAGAATTAAGTAAACTAAGTGAGAAATGTGCGATGTAAATTTATCTAAAATGTAATAAAAATTAGCAATTGTTTGAAATTTGAATACACTATTTCAAGTATTTGGAATATTTGGTGGTTGCAAACTAAACCAAGTTGCTCCATTTCGAATATGTATTCAGAGATTTATTTATTCAGTTTTAGCTTCAGCCCATATGCATAGCTATAAATCCTATGCTAAAATTTTATCAGCCGGATATTTACTTTTAGTACGTTATTTGTACATGCCTATACATGTAGAATTGTTGAATAGTGAATACATTTAAAGCATTGAAATTCAGGTTTGGCTTATGATGGATGAAAAAATACGCTGCATTAGTAAGACCGAAATGACATTTCGTATAGTAGTATATATTATCCGAAAGCGGATAAAAATAGAAATCATCAATTTGAAATCTGATTTATTTGACGTGACTAGAGTGTATAGTAATGTATTCAGGTCATGAATATGCCTCTTCTTTTGCCCATGATCTCATCATCTCACGCAGTCATTCAGTTTGACTCAATTTGCATTGTAATGCAATTCAGTTGTCAGCAAAGTGTTAACTTGAAAACTAGGTTACTGCTTGGGTCTTCCAGTCCTTAACTATATTATTCGAAATCGATTTCAAGGAAATATTCAATTTCTATCCGGGTCACTGTGTCACAATTTTCTACTTTTATTATAGCTGTTGATGGATTGGTACATGTATTTGATTGTACGTGAAAAAGTGTAAGCTGATTTACTTTATATGGTGAGGTTATCGATTGAATTTTAGAAAGAAAATTAGTTTAGGCATTGGCTTTATGCAATCTTTTTTTAGCAACGTCGCAATGTGGCAAACTTTATGCAGCGTTAAACTAGGTGCAGCTCAAGCATTACGGTTGTACCTCATTAAAGTTATAGTATGATTTACTGAAGATACTTTATAGAAGTTTAATATGCCATATTCTTTAATTCTTAGCCTTTTATGTGAAGCTGGATAATTGAATGGTGATAGTATATGGTATTACCAACGAAAACGTAATTCTAGAATCTAATTAAAATTAGGTTTTCTGGACGTGGATTTAAATTGCACTCATAAGGCGATCAAGTTCTTCCGACCTATTGATAAAATAGGTATATTTTGTAGAAAATTGTAATTATATAAATTGTGCTATATTTTTTAAATAACTAATTTCACGACATCTATGGACGTGATTATAATGTACCAGTAAAATTTACCAGTAAAATATTCCGAATAGAATTTATATTACAAAATCCGAACCATCACAAATTATCAGCTATCAAACTTCATTATAATTGCATATTGTCGTAGGTAAAGCAATTAAAAGTTGTAATAAAAGTAATTTAATTGGAAATCATGACAATTTTCATAGTTTCAGAAATGAAATATAGCCAAGTAGTTTCACCAAAAGGTTTAAAATATAAAAGTACATTTTATATAACGGATTAAATGCATGCAGACTGCCGAATTTCAAAACATATTGGATGTAATGCTAATTTTGTGTAAATTTTGACTACCAAACACAGGGGCTAAGATTTAAGGAGATTGTCTAAAATAGAACATTAAAATTTGTAGAAAATACGAATTGTATTATCTACTTTGTGCCTTAACTTTCCTTAAAAAAACCATTCAGAAACTAAAGATCGGTAACGTTATGAGGGTAACATATAAAGATTTTCTTTTTTAAGAAAAAAAAACCCTGATGGTGATGAAGGGGAGGAAATACACTGATTGCTCATGTTCAATATGTGTCTTATCGCATAGTTTTATTTAAATGTAACAAGTTTAAGACTTACCTGTGAAATAGGCGAAGAAATCACGTTGCAAATACTTCCTACCCCGATGATGAGCGCTAAAACAAGCCTGCATTTGAAGCTGTTTTTACATGTGATGCTTTGGTTTGGATGGAGAAGCATACCGGTTATCATTGCAGATTGAAGCAAAGGTAGACAATGTTGTCTGGCTGTATCTAGTATCGGGGGTTGGCACCAACAGTTCGTGGACGTAAAGTTGAGCGAATGGACTGATTGTGATGATGAGAATGGGTTTCAGACACCACAAGCTGGAAGATGTAGTTATTTTTTAAATAACTAATAGACTTGTCAGACTATATGGTTACGCTTGCCGTTTCAATAAAACTTTTGAATTTCTTTTCTGAAATATTCACTTTCTCTCGATGCAAGTTACCAATGTGGTTATATGGTAACTTTATCGCTAGTAGCTGATGTCCGTCAGTATACAGATAGCAA
The DNA here is from genome assembly GCA_033995625.1 of Ophyiulus pilosus. Taxonomy (NCBI): domain Eukaryota; kingdom Metazoa; phylum Arthropoda; class Diplopoda; order Julida; family Julidae; genus Ophyiulus; species Ophyiulus pilosus. The sequence goes on along the minus strand of JAUJYV010002531.1, from coordinate 1,681 downwards.
AAAAAAAAGCTGGAGATTTTCCTGGCTTTCTAAACAAATGCTATTGGACCCACTCAAGCCAGCAAGCAATCAAAACCTGCCAGTCTCTGGTATGTTCTCTTTGATGTGAGTGAATTTCGGACAAAATTTCAAATATATGTGCATTCGAATGTGCTAGCTGTAGGGGTGTGTGAATGAGAAATAAATTGTGGGTAAATCAAGTGCGCCCACGATATCATCTCACTCGATATTTACCCCCACTTTTCCATCTCCCTACCCCCACCAACTCTATTTTCCCGACTTGTCATGACTGACTATGCGCGCAAAAAGGCAGCAAACTATTGGACGAAAGTAGAGGACAACGAGGAGGATGCTAATTCGTGATCGTTAGGATCGAAACACGTGGGTTTTATCACATCATCCCCCCCTTCGCATTTCCTACATTGTCAAAAAAATGATGCGGGAAATAAACTATTTATTTTAGCACGATACGCACGGCTCCCATGCGGAATGTTCTTCTGTTATTATTCCACGAATGGATCAACTTAAGTGTTATACCGGTATTTATTTTTAATAACATGACAGGAGTCGCGCACACGTACCATAGTCTCGTTATAGTCAGGAGATGAAATCCAAATTGAATTATTTCATACTTTTTTAAAGGAGAACATTATTACTTTTATAGTATTACGTTTTTAAATTTACGGAGGTGGATATTATTAAACGTCCATATTTATTTACAGGTTCTAGATCAGCGTGATGTATAAGCAATTTCACAAATGTTTATAAAACGTACTAATGGATTTTTTTTTTAAAAATGTTAAACTCATTAATAATTTAACAGACATGTTTTTATTTTATAAATGTGTTTTCGAATGGATTTTGAAGTTCAAGAGCTGTAATATCTTTACCAACACTAGATGGATATGTTATCAAATGAAATTGTATTCTGTATGTATAGATTATTGAATTGTGTTGAAAAAAATTGAAGAGTATTTCTGCCACATATTCAGAAAATATTTTATTGCGAATGTATATTAGGTTTTGTTCAACTTGTCGTCAAGATTGGTGTTTACTGCAAAATCTGCTTTGCGTTTCAAGGGAAACTGACAGCTTTGTTTGAAACCAATTTCAAATTTTTGTACAGTTTCAGATAAACGTGGAAATGAGAGCATGACACTGAATTATACGAATTACATTAGAACATAGAATGATAGAATTAAAACATGATGAGCTTATAATCTTGGCTTTAACTATGATTTCCAAGGCGACAACATTAAGTCTGGGCTTAATGTTAAAATCGGCATGACATAATATGATGAATACTACATCGGCTTAACGATGCATATTATACTTTTCTAAATCTGTTTTCTGGTATTTGAGTTTCTGAACATCTTAATGTGAATGATGGAATTTGTGCAAAGGTGTAATCTATATCCGAGACACATTCAGACGTTCAGTAGTGCACTTAAAAAAGATCGATCGTGATCCTCTTTAATCTAGGAAAGTTGTAGTCTTATTTAAACATCAGATTCCGTAGGCTTACAAAACGGATGAACGATGTCGAGTTGTGACGTTTACATTCAATTAAGCTTTCCGTATTAAGAGATGCTCATATACTCTATAAATAGAGAGTTTGAGCCAGCCAACGCTTTAACGTTAACCTTAACGTTAACGTGGGGAAGGGAGGAGCCACGGTCTT
>JAUJYV010002530.1:0-12322 GCA_033995625.1 Ophyiulus pilosus | reverse complement strand
TTGCTATGTATGGGCCTTTATGAGTCACCAATGGGCCAAGTATGGACCATATTAAGACAAATATATAAGCAATATCTTAACAATGATGGATCTTAGTCGTGTATGGGCCCTAATGAGTCAATAAAGGGTCATATGGACCATATTAAGTCAAATATACAACATTTGGACAATGATTGATCATCTAGCCATATATGGGCCTTAATTAGGAATTGAAAATTAAAAGTTAATTACGATAATATAGACGTGGTCAATTATATGTCCAATATTGACCAACACAACAACACGTTGGTCAATATTATTCTGTTGACTATTTGGTATGTACTGATACGGACGGGATTGATGGAAATTTTAATTAAACAATAATAACCACTCCAAAAATAGCTTCATAATACTATTACAATAATTCCAGTAATTATTTTATGAAACTTTAATTTTGTTGAATTTAGGTTATATCGGGTTGATTCAATAACTTAATTGACCCAATTTCGGTAACGATGATATTCCAAAGCACTGTTTAATCGAGTACATAAAAATTGATAGTGGTTTTATAGAAGAGATATAAATGAATCTAAATTTGGATGGATGGTGAATAAGAAAATCTAACCAATCCGTGTGTTTGTAAATTACTTTCGAGATAACTTTATTTTATATCATGATTTCCAGGAAACTGTTTTTTTTTCAAACTAAATTTTGAATTGTGTGTTTTCTAAGAAATTCTTGACAGGCTTAAAAAACGTTTAAAGAAAAAACACAATGAAATGAAAAACAAACTGAAAAAGTGTTCGAGAAACTCAATCTTTTATAAATCTCCTCCGAACAACATGAAAACAGCATGAAAAAAACATCAATTGCCATTCAAACGTATTTAAAGTTAGATTAAATTCAAAGATGGTGTATCAAATTTACCACGAAAATATTTGAGTTTAAATAACATGTTTTTACATGTATGGGTCATATGTCTCCAAATATCTATAAACACCATGTACAAGTACACAGACAAGTACAGTACATAAACGTATTCATCACTTAAATTGTAACGCTTCACCTGATTGGTCACCATTTGTCAGCGCCATCTTGATATGTACAACTTCAAACATGTTTAAAAAAAGAAATTGTTTGTTGACAACCATATCTAACAAAATGTTCCCTGATGTTTCAGTGTTGACAAGTTAGTCTTCAACAAGGTCACAATCTGTTGTCATCTGTCAGAGATGTCATGGTTTCACTATCAGTACTGATATCAAATCTGTCAAACGTCAGTTCGATATCATATATAACCAAGCACGTGCTCAAGCAAGACATTCTTGATTTCACTCAAAGACTCAACTAAGAAAGGTCTCAATCTGTTGACATCTGTCAGAGATGCCATTGTTTTACTACCAATAATGACATCATTTCGTTATCATATCTGACTGAGTCCATAATCAAAGCAAGCACGTGTCTGTTGTCATCTGTTAGAGATGTCATGGTACAACTACCAATACTGCCATCACCTGTCGAACAACAGTTCGTTATCATATCTAACCGAGTCCACAATCAAACCAAGCTCGTATCCAAGCAGATCCTCAAGCACGTCCTCAAGCAACATTTATTTATTTCACGTCAGACCCAACTAAGAAAGGCCAATCTGTTGACATCAATCAGAGATGTCATGGCACAACTACCAATACTGACATCAGCTGTTGAACAACAGTTCGTTATCATATCTAAACCGAATCCACAATCTAACCAATCACGTGTCCAACAATATCCTCAAGCACGTCCTCAAGTAACATTTATTTATTTCACACCAGACTCAACTAAGAAAGGCCACAATCTGTTGTCATCTGTTAGAGATGTCATGGTACAACTACCAATACTGCCATCACCTGTCGAACAACAGTTCGTTATCATATCTAAACCGAATCCACAATCTAACCAATCACGTGTCCAAGTATATCCTCAAGCACGTCCTCAAGCAATATTTATTTATTTCACACCAGACCCAACTAAGAAAGGTTACAATCTGCATCAATCACATCAATCAGAAACTACCAATACTGACATCAACATTGTCAAACATATCAGTTCGTCATCATATTTTTCAACAACCTAACCCAAGCACGTGTCCAAGTATATCCTCAAGCACGTCCTCAAGCAACATTTATTTATTTCACACCAGACCCAACTAAGGAAGGTCTCAATCTGTTGACATCAATCAGAGATGTCATGGCACAACTACCAATACTGACATCAGCTGTTGAACAACAGTTCGTTATCATATCTAACCGAGTCCACAATCTAACCAAGCACGTCCTCAAGCACGTACTCGTGCGAAACTTTATTTCCCACCACAGCCGAAAACCAAACGTCCCAATCCATCGACAATTATCCAAGACGATGTCACGATTGCATCATCATCGTCACGTGTCTAACATCCAACCAACCAACCAGCGTATAAAGTCAACATCCTCAACGCACCGTTGGGGTCCCAAAGCCAAATCAGAGCCATATCCACATCTTTATTAGGTCTCAAGATCCAGTAAAGAAGAAAATGGTGTCGGAATTCAAAAAAAGAGGTAAGAAGAAGAAGAAGATGATGAAAAATAATAACAAGAAGAAGAAGAAGAAGAAGAAGATAGAAGAAGAGGAAACATATCTATTATTATCTAGTCTTTACCATGAATTGGGTTGCGGCCCAGGTCCAAATAGGGTCAGCGAAGACCGCTGCTGGCAGACAAGGGGCAATGGATATCCCTGGTTTGGTGATGTTACTCTCCACGTGTGCAGCCTCCACTCCACCAAGGGATGGCAACCAGGTGATGGGCACCATTCACAAAATTTCCAAGAAAACTTGTTTTCTGACAACGAGGACACTTATCACCGGACTCTACAACAGTACAGTCGCTGTAGCAGAAGTAGTTGTTGTTGTAGTAGTTAGTAGTTAGTAGTAGTAGTAGTTAGCAGCAGCAGCAGCAGCAGCAGCAGTAGTAGTAATAGTAGTAGTAGTAGCAGTTGTAGAAACCGACAACAATGGGCAAGAAGAATATGTCAGACAATCAAAGTACAGAAACCCCCAAAAAAAAACCACACACACGCAAAAAAAAAAAGATGGTGATAGTAAATGGTAAACGGACAAGACAGTGTCTTCAAAGAAACAACAACCACCACCTAACAGTCGTCACGCCACACAAACCACACAAACCACACCACCAAAAAAACCCAAAACGAACGCAAGAGTTCAACCACATCCACCACCGACGTCGTTGCCGCCGCCGCCGCCAAATTTGGGTGTGGGTGGGTGGGTGTGGGGGGTGGGTAGACCCAAAAAAAATCAACCCAGATCAAAACACAGTTTCAAAGACACCAGAACAGTGTAGCAGCCAGCGGTGATGAGCTATTAAACAGTGGACTGCCTTCATGTACACCTTGGCAAGGGATCGGGAGAAAAGCTTGATGTTTGGAAAATGTATGGGAAAGGCCATTTGGCAGCGACAGGGAAAGAAGGCTACGGCGCTTCAGGCCCTAAGGGGAACACCGTCGTCGCCAGAGGGCGCTCGCCGCACACGATGTGGGCGCGCAGGAAGGATCAATGGGGGAAAAGAGGATGTGTGTTTGTCGTGGAATGAGACGAAGGCAGTGAGAAATAAAAATACAAATGTAGGTCTTTTCAATTGGGTCCCAGTAATCGATACGGTGGAAAAGCGCAACAACAACACAAAAAAAGTGCCGGTGCCGTGGTGTTTAAAGGCACGCGAGAGTGAAGGGCAGGGGTGGAACGAGACACGCGGTGTCGGCTCTAGGGACCATCGGTGGTTGGGACTGCCATCAACGAACGTCGACACCAGAGGCGTTGAGAGCGGTGTTTGGGCGTGGTGACTGTCAACGCCATCTGGAGGACGGAAGGTGTTGGGGCTCGGCCCATTGATAGCTAAGGGTGCATCAACACTGGTGACGTCTACAGAGAATTAGGATTGTTGAGACACCGATGATGACTGCTTCCAAATAATCATCAGATTGTTTCAATGGTCTCCGGGCTTAAATGCCCTCAATGGTCAATGGACCTCAATCCAGACTGGCCGTCACAAAGTGACTTCAGGAATATAATGGGGACTTAAGCCTTAGGAACGCAATGGCATTCCAGCATACTAAGACTGACAAGCCATTGGCGTGAATAATGCAGTAGGGCATCAAAGGCTTCAAAGGGCATCAATGTCTTCAACCATAACCAGTGAGAGACCAATGACTACTGTGTCCAAACTGGATGTCATCATACTATGGTGTCATTAACCAATGACAGTTTCCAGAACTTATGGTACATCCAAGATGGCTACTCTCGGATAGTTATTCAGCGCTACCGGCGAGCATATCGTAATAATGCCCTGCTATCGGAGAGGTTAGGGCTCACAACTCCACTAGCGATGGAGTTCGAAAAAGGCGGTTTTCGGACAGTAGCATGTGAAAATCTTTCAGAGGTGTGTCCCTTTTCTCATGCGGAAACGCATGACGACGAGGAGTGCCGAGGACTCAGCGAGAAACCTTCATGCTACATAAGGGCACTTTTGAGGTGTCTATGAAAGCGCTCAACCATGCCGTTGGCTCAGAGATGGTAGACAATGGTCCAGATATGGTCGAAACCCGAGAGGCGACATAAGGACAGGTTATCGAAATCCCTGACATTGGTTAGCACACGTGACATCTACATGTCCCGGACCGCAGTTTAAGAATTCTAGCGGAGTGCCGAGAACCCTGCGAGAAACCTTAATGCTACATAAGGGCACTTTTGAGGTGTCTATGAAAGCGCTCAACCATGCCGTTGGCTCAGAGATGGTGGGCAGTGGTCCAGATATTGTCGACACCCGAGAGGCGACAAAAGGGCAGGTTATCGAAATCCCTGACATCGGTAAGCACACGTGACATCTACTTTAACCGGAAGTAGTGTACACTTCTCCGCGCTCCGATTGCGCGTAGAGGGGGAAAAAATAATAATTTCTCTCCGTATTGGCAAACGGGTGAAAGCCAAGAGTTGACCGAGTGTGCCGCGACGGTGGCACCGGATCCCTTCGGTTTCTAGGCTTTCGAGGCCACCGGATCAAGCATCTGGCGTGCCATAATTGTAATAAGGCATCCAATTTAATGTGGACCCGTCTTCGTATCAACTCGTCGAGGTTAATCAACGAATGGTTTCTGTGATAAGTAAAGGGAGGTTTGGACACTCATTAATTAGAGCAGAAGCCGAACGCCACGAAACAAGTCAGAAACACGCGAAACGCTGCCATTAGAAAGCTTCGACGAAGACTCGTAACGGATGACCCTTGTCCATCCGATTAATCCACTTCGTCAACTTCGGGTCTTAACTCCGGTTTTTGGCTTCGAGGCTTAATCCGGTCAAAATATATACAAAAATTAAAGTTGACGTCGGGCTAAACCGAACAGAGACATCTTCGGGATTCCGATAGCATTCGCGGCGCACCATTTTGTGCCATGATTTAATAAATCCACATTCTGCACTCCCCACAAAAACCCATTAGCAATGATGACGACCGAGGATAAAAACATAAAAAATGCATTTTCCATAATGGAAGCTAATATTGTTTATAGGAGGATAACAACAACGCGTTCATTTGCATATACAGGGTGTCACTCAATCTTTAGCAATTCGTATAAGGATTATCTACACATTGGTCATTATTTTTCTATACAGGGTATACCGAGTATTTGACTAGTTATCAACTTTTGGACCCAAATTTCCGTAGTAATCCCTGAGAATAAACCAGTACTGCCCACTTGGCGTCTAAGCTCACAATTGAGCGAGCATAAGGTGCTCGCGCACACCGTACTAGAGCCGGTGTCGTTGCCAACTTGCCGCACCTCACAAACGGACAAATGATCGGCGCTTCAGCTAAAGGCGTGACACACGTCATTAGCAGACGAATAAAACCAAAGGCTCCAACAATTTGCGACATCCCAAATTCGTCCGTATCAAATTTATTTTGGAATACCCAGCGTCAAATTTTGCCACGAAGTTAAAATACATTCCCTAAATTCATCTCCCTATTCCCTGGACTCCTCATCGTAATCTATAAATTTAATTGAAGTCGTTTTGCATCATGAAGTCATAACTTTCAGCTATGTTGTGATCCTCAAAAGTGATCTTTGAATCAAGCTCGTCCAAGAAATTTTAGCAGACGATAAGTGAGCTACTCACTTATCGTCTGCTAATTTGTTTTGCTCGCAAGCGCCGTAGCTCACTGGCGAGCAAAACAAGCAGTGTGCATGCGCAAGCTACAACATCCTGCATTAGCAGCCGAATTAAACTGATTTTGAGCGCGCTCCTGCTAAAGGCGTGACACACGTCATTAGCAGACGAATAAAACTAAAGGCTCCAACAATTTGCGACATCCCAAATTCGTCCGTATCAAATTTATTTTGGAATACCCAGCGTCAAATTTTGCCACGAAGTTAAAATACATTCCCTAAATTCATCTCCCTATTCCCTGGACTCCTCATCGTAATCTATAAATTTAATTGAAGTCGTTTTGCATCATGAAGTCATAACTTTCAGCCATGTTGTGATCGTCAAAAGTGATCTTTGAATCAAGCTCGTCCAAGAAATTTTAGCAGACGATAGGTGAGCGCAGCTCACTTATCGTCTGCTAACTTGGTTTGCTCGCAAGCGCCGTAGCTCACTGGCGAGCAAAACAAGCAGTGTGCATGCGCAAGCTACAACATACTGCATTAGCAGCCGAATTAAACTGATTTTGAGCGCGCTCCTGCTAAAGGCGTGACACACGTCATTAGCAGACGAATAAAACAAAAGGCTCTAACAATTTGCGACATCCCAAATTCGTCCGTATCAAATTTATTTTGTTATATCCAGCATCAAATTTTGCCACGAAGTTAAATTACATTCCCTAAATTCATCTCCCTATTATTCCCTGGACTCCTCATCATAATCTATAAATTTAATTGAAGTCATTTTGCATCATGAAGTCATAACTTTCAGCCATGTTGTGATCCTCAAAAGTGATCTTTGAATCAAGCTCGTCCAAGAAATTTTAGCAGACGATAAGTGAGCGTAGCTCACTCACTTATCGTCTGCTAACTTGTTTTGCTCGCAAGCGCCGTAGCTCACTGGCGAGCAAAACAAGCAGTGCGCATGCGCAAGCTACAACATCCTGCGCTAGCAGCCGAATTAAGTCTGATCTTGAGTCAAGTGGGCAACTGGCTTTAGTCACGGTGCTCGCGCGGCTTGTCATACGGCGAAAGTTGGGACTAGAGTAATTTTAACCATGCGGTACGCTTTAATACGATTTTTTTCTATAATGGATAAAATTTTAACGAAAATCTAAATTTAACACACTCAATTATCTAAATTCAAAACGATGAGAACTTTCGCGAGACACTTAAAAGCTCGGCATTAAACGCCAGAAGACAATATTTTAAAATCGATAAATACGCGTCAATCATCGGTCCCTGACAAGCCGAGACAAACACCAGACAAAAAAAAGCCTAATTTTTCTTAGATGATATTCACGGGTGCCAAAACCATCAAAATAATATCCTTACAACAACAACATGAAAATCACTTCAAATATATATATTCCCAGTACGCAATTATTATTACGCTATATATAAACTCAAAAGTGATTCCCCGCAGAGCATTCCTCGACATTCGAGTAACATTTTTTATTCGTGGTGTGTGTGGTTTTTTTTTCATCGAATTCCAGCAGCGAAAAGCATTAAAAAAATAAAAACGAGGCAGTGAAAAACAAAATCATGAGATTTTGACGAAATAAATATACGAATTAACGCGATGGGAAGTCCTGGAAAAAGGATTTTGATACTCAACGTATAAAAAGAGACCAAGGTTTTATAAATTTCCCCCCAACCCACCGACAAATAAATGAACACAAAAAATTACTAACAGTAAAACCGGACAATGTGAAGATTTTAAAATTTTAACTCACCAGAAATTTACGTCAAAGAACGTCCATCATAAATAATAAGTATAAAAAAATTAGACATACCTATAAAAAAAAATGAAAAAATATATATTAGACAAAAGTTTTACAATTTTCAACACTAATAAGTGCATTATGGATAATAGGACCACTGGCTATTAGATTAGGACATAACAAGATGCAGATACAGTCCATTCGGAATAATGGGACCAAATTAGGAGTATTAGGGCCTTATAAGCATGGACCTAACAACGTATATAAGCCACATAAGCTACTTTTTAATGGGGCACGACATTATTTCATATTCCCTGATGGGGCCTCATTATCCGGAATAAAAATATAAACATGGGAAATAAAGAATCAATATCGAAACTTTTCTAAGATATTTCGGTCTCCGAGGGCCCTTTAAAATAAAGACCCCCATTTCTTGTTGCTTATCTGGGACCCATCCAAATAAACCCTTACTGTTAACATTAATTGAATTTTTTAGAAAAAACAATCCGGACAATGCAGGCCAAGGACCTTTTTACAGAAGGACCCCTTTATTTCAAAATTATCAAGGACTCCCAAGAGGTATTGTCGCTTACCTGGGACCCATCTAAATAAACCATTAACAGGGCTACAAAAACTGATTTTTTTTTATAAAAACACATCCCTCCAAATTATCATTTAAGGGACTCTGGGATCATAGGACCATCCACAACAGATAAATAAGGAAGGAGTACTACAAGGGGCATTATTCGTCCCTCTACTATATACGGTTTTTATCCGCGTGTATTTTAACAATTTGGGGGTTTTAATAGGGCCACAATTTGAGATTACAACACAAAGAAATGAAAAAAAAACACGAAATTACATGAGCAAACTGTACAAAAGCAGTAAAACAAAAGAAGGGGTGTTTTCAGTCCATCATAGGGCATTTGAGTAAGTGAAAACATAGCTCGATAACCAAGTGGACTGAATTATTTTCATAATCAATTATTGGAGAATGACGAAGAATAAAATTGAAGATGAAATACGATGAAGCCCAATAAAAAAAAAGAGTGAAGATGCGATTGGACAAGATGTCCATTGGTCACTTTCTTTTTTTATCCTCTTTTACGAGTTCGAGTGGCATAAGAAGTACATTTCTGTTGGCTTTGAGTAACCAACAATTCAAAATCCTCGATGATATATTTGCCATTATACGCTTAAGTGTGTGACGAGGGATGAAAGATATTGAATAAAACTATTTTTTATTAAATTCCTCAACTGCATCAGTGGCTCAAGGGCAATGAAATGAACAGCGAGCAAATGGACATTCCCCAACCCCAAAAAAAAAGCACTTTACTTTTTTCCACCCCCCTCCACAATATAGTAAATTAAGTGCAACAAGGAGGAAGGAAAAATAGCCGGACATTCCTAGTCTCACTTATGACCCAAAAATAGCTAAACAAAAAAAAAAAAAAAGCATTTAAGAATAAATGGCACTCGAGAATAAATGGGGAATTTCCGATGCTTTAGTGACAATACGAGATAAAAACTCATTTTTCATGTCGGTTTCTTGTTTTATAATCACTCTACAAAAGTCTTCAAAGTTTCATTTGAATGAATTACCTGAAAGTGGGAACATTTTTGAAATGCCAGAGTGGTTGCTCTAACTTTTATATTTTGTTTTGTTGGGAAATGACTTAAAATGACATTAAAAACTTAATTTAGATAACTTTTTGCTATATACATACTATATAATAGAAATCTTCGGTATTTAAACAGATATCTACAAACTCCCTTCTCGTTTTTATAATTTTCAAGAGCACCTGCCTCGTGAAAATTTTAAGAAAAATTACCCCTGCCAAAACCGAAATTAGGTCTGTATACAAAAGTTAAGGGCATTTATTAAAATGCTTGTTGGCAAGTTGGGGTCTTTTGAAAATTAAAAAGATGCTAAGTTGTATTTGAAACTTTCATAATGCTGCCCCTGCCAAGAACGAGAATATCTTGATACTTGTATATTTTAAGATAATATCTTTGACAAAATATGGATAACTAATTTTCCTTACCAATTACAACTTCCTCTAAGCACCTCTAAGATTTTAAAACCCCTACCTTATCGATATTTTAATTAATGCCCCTGCCAAAAACGAGAGTAGGCAATCACTGCGTGTCAAGCTGTCATGCAAGATAGCCTACATGCGAATTTAAGGGGCAATATTAAGAATATCTTAATACTTGTATATTTTAAGATAAAATCTTTGACTAAATATAGATAACTACTTTTCCTTAACAGTTACAACATCCTCTAAACACCTCTAAGATTTTAAAACCCTTAACTCGTCGACATTTTAATTAATGCCCCTGCCAAAAACAACTGCGAGTGAAGCTGCCATACACGACAGCCTATAACCATAATTTGAGGGGCAGCATTAAGAAAGTCTCAATTCTTGAATAATTTAAGGTATTTTTGACAAGATATGGACAACTAGTTTTCCATAACATATTCAAACCTCCCCCTTTAACATCTTTAAGATTACAAAATTCCTAACCGGTCGAGATTTTAAGAAATGCCCCTGCCAAAATCGTGAGAAGGCAATCACTGCGAGTCACTTTGTCACGCGAGACAGCCTATATACAAAAGTTAAGGGGCAGCGAGCATCAGGAGGAAAGTCCTGATACATGATGGTTTTTTTTATAAGATATGGCCTTTTCAACAAAAAATACTTAAATTGGAGAGCAAAGAAGGGAATCAGGTAAGAAAAAACACACGTCAAAAACACATCCAGCTTAATGCAACGGTATTGCAGGGGCCAATTTAGGTGATATTTGAGAGCGCCTTCACTGGGCCAGTTTGGGTCAAAATCAATCGGACCAAACATGAGTTGACCGGAAATAGGAGAAGATCCAATTTCAAGAAAAATAACAGGCAATATGGCGTCGTCAAATCCGAGTTGATTCCAAGGACGAAGAAGAAGAGTTGTCACATTGGGGAGGAGGATGAGGAGAAGGAAGAGGGTGGACAAAAAAAACCCAACAACGACGGCTAATTCAGGGTCCGAGCGACAGGTGGCCAAATGACCTCGAGATAATGGTCATTTAAAGGGACTCTTAAGGTGTCCACGACTACGATGTAAATGGCAAGAGCTCTCAGGATTGTATTTTAGGAAAAAGTCCTCCCTCTCGTCTTAGCAAAAGTCTCATTCAAATGGATTTTTGTATTTATTGATTTTAGGACTGACCATTATTTATTGCTGCGTCCGAAGTAATCTGTTTGGACAGCGAGCCTTCATGTTGACAAGAAACGAAACAAACCTCAATGGATGTCTTATTAATGCGGAATGGACCAAGGCCGTCTGCCTTTGGTCAAAAGACCGACAAAAAGGTCAAAAGGCCACGAAAATGGAGGAGAACATTTCCAGAAATTATGTAAAAATTCAAAATCTACGAATATAACACCATATAAACGACCTTATTTGCGTTACACGAGTATTTCTTAGTCAAAAATGATATGAATTTTAAAAATTGTGATTGCCCCTGATAAATTTGAAAGCAGGCAATCACTGCTAGCTCCGGTGCAATGCAGGATTGACTAGCTCCATTTACACAGGAGTAAAACAAAAGTTTGGGGGATGAAAATGTGTATTTCGTGTTAAATAAAACATGTAGCAAAATAGCCAAGTTGATTATACTTCCGACGAGAAACTATTTTCACGAAAACATACTTAAATTATTCGTTCGCTCACACGCAATATCGGATTTCAAATTTGAAAAGTATGGACGAAAATAGGTTTAAAAACAGGCGTTTTCAAAATAGTGCCATTAACACTGAATCAAAAACGTGTGACTAAAATGGATCATAAGCTTATTACGTATTAAAAAATAAATGGATTCAAATACATCACGAAAACATCATGATATCGCACGCTATCCTCCAAAAAAATTGCCCATATTAAAGGTTAAGCTCTTTAAAAAAAAAGGTTCAGTAAAAGTAGCCAATTTTACAATCATTTTAACAAGGTTTAATATTGAGCATTTATAAAGGTACAATAAAAGGAACAATTATTTTTAAAAGGGTTCAGTATTTGCAAAATATAAAACCCTTGAAGGACCATATCTGTCCATTGACGGACCATTTCCCTCCATTGAAGGACCAGTTCTGGCCATTGAAAGAACATATCTGGCCACTGAAGGACCATATATGTCCATTGAAAGAAAGACCATACCTGGCAATTGAAGAACCATATATGTCCATTGAAAGAAAGACCATACCTGGCAATTGAAGGACCATATATGTCCATTGAAAGAAAGACCATACATGGCAATTGAAGAACCATATATGTCCATTGAAAGAAAGACCATACCTGGCAATTGAAGGACCATATATGTCCATTGAAAGAAAGACCATA
>JAUJYV010002529.1:0-12333 GCA_033995625.1 Ophyiulus pilosus | reverse complement strand
TTTGGAATTAATATTCCGGGGACCACAACCAAGTTGAAAACAATACGACATTTTCCAAGGTTCCAACAAGGCAGTCATGGACCCTTTGGAACTTTACGGTACCACTCGCGTCGGCGCATGGCAATGGCCGGATTCTGCAGCAAATGGGTTTCCTGACCCAGAGCACTTACCAAACTACGGTGGAAATCAACTGCTTAGTGGTTGGCATATGACGCCGATAATCCTAAATTATCCGCTTTTGGGAATCCGGTTAACATTTTACCTTAATAATCCATTCCAACTCACATTTTAGTCTGCTGGCCAGCGATATTTTGGCATCGGTCTCCACCAGCGTGGCAGCACGGGTGAGCACGTCCAGTGCAGTTTCACTGCAATTCATTTTCAGCTTCTGTAATGAAAGATATAAATAGTTAGATACTCGAGCAGCTGAAATTGACCGCGAAAACACCACAATCCCAGGGATTCTCCCACAAGAATGGTCTCCCTTCTCCCTTAGATTTCATCACCCTAACCTCAAAAATTTGGCACGTTACACCATCTAAATACCTTGGAATTTGGTGAACGAAATTCTGGATTTCATTTTGGGAGGCAATGCACTTGCCTGCTAGGCCTACGCCTACGCAGAGCGCATATTCAACACGAATATGCGAATATAAGAAAGATTCGGAAAGAACAAAAAAACAGCTCTCGATTCTACGTCAGATAGTGAAAAAACGATGAACAAACAAACCTTGAAATTTCGATATCTGGTATCGAAGAAAACACTTTGTAACGAAACTATAGGATATTCCAAAAAAAATAAATTACGGGGTATTCCGTAATAGCGCACAATGTCAAAATCGATATTCCTTCGTTATCCCTCGGGCACACAAATCCTCGCCACAGACGCTCCCGAAGCACCACGCAACGAAATTTGTGGATTTCACGCGAATTTCGACGTTCATCCGCGAAAATTCCGCAGCTTTTCACCGAGAAACGCGATATTTGCGAACGGCCCGACACATCCCCCTCGCCAATGAATTTCTGGAATGCATGGAACGCCGAAAATTCGCCTGAACACGTGACGGCATTCTTGCTCCGTGATTGGTTTGGGTCGTGCTGCCGTGAAGGGACTTTTATCTAAAGGAATTTCCCTAGTCGTCATTCGTATAATTGATTAAACTTATTATTTTCCCAAATATTTTATTCCACGATTTAACTCGTATTCAGAAAAGTGTCCGTTTATATTGCAAAAACAGCAACTAGTTAAATTTCATACTCTGAAAACAAATGAAGCACTTGTACCACTGATTAAACAACGACTACGGATTAACGACGCCGATTAGAAGGCACCAAGTGAGCGCCATATTGGGAATCGCGGCATTAGGGCATTCAATCCCCACAAACAAAGTTGAAAAATATATTCACCATATATTTAAACCAAAATGAATTTCCCTTGCAACATGAACATGGTTATATAATTCACAGCATATTAAATGCATCATGGGCAATCTAAATATTAGCAAAATGCCTTATTACCCAATTGCATGTCAAAACACTGAAAACTGCAAAAGCGCAATTCCAATTTTCAATAAACAGACTTATTTATAACTTTTACGTACCTCCGTTATTAGGCCGTTCGATTATTCATGATTACACATACGACCGACATTTCCTATATCTATAGACAACTCATACTTTCTGTCAACCAGGATTATTAATTTCAAACAATCACACGAAACTTCATCAAAAGATTACATTTTGAGCGACTACATTCAGTTTTCCAACATGGCACCCCGACGATATTTTCCCGCTAGGGGGCGCCATCTACCACCACGTCAGTCACGTGATTGTTTTCGTAACATTTTCAAAAACACTTTGTGTACGTCTTGCCTCGTTGTCACGAAAAAACAAGGACTTTTAAGGAAAAACTAAGGTAAATAAAGCACGTATCGTTAAGAAAGTCACTGGATATCTAGATTCTGTGAATTTTTCTTAGAATCAACCAGTTGCTATAGATAACTGAAGTGTGACTCATTGGGCATGTTGAGATTTGTATTGTATTAACCCTCACTAAATTTCGTTTCTAGTAAAAGCAGGCAATTATATATTAAGGATACGAGATGCGATATATAGCGTTGACCATCTTCCTGTTCTGGTGGCACTTTCACGAGGGTCAGCTTGCCGTCAACTGGTCAAAATTTGACTTGAAAGAAGGCCAAGAACAATACACAGTAGTCATGGACCGCACCAAACACCCCACTTACGGTGGCTGCTGGTTGCAGGCCGTAGATAAGCTTAGGTCCGACTGCGACCACTTGACCGCTGACATCCAGCGCAGGCTGGCATTCAGGTTCGCAAACTGCTTCTTGGAAACGTCCGGCATGAACACGTACAAGTGTTCGGAGACTGAACAGGACCTCAACAGCTGCATTAAGCGAATGAAGGACCGGGATTTCGCTGTCTACACTGCCTTCTTTACGCACACTGCCAACATGTGCTTCTTCCTGTCGGTTAGTGTGTTTACGTGTTATTACATGTTTTCGTGTACCAATTAGGTTGTGTAAGAAGCACAAAATGTTTACATGGAATGGTCAAATGAAGATGTTCCTACTTTAAAGTATTTATCCCACGTGCTTCCGTCTGTTAAAAAAAATAAGTGTTTCCCCGAAGCACCATGACTTATGATGCTGTCAATATATTTAAGGCTAGGACTTAAAAGATTTCTTGCTTTTTAATGACATCTCACCTTTCCTAATCCAGAGTCAGCTTTGGAATCAGGAGACAGAAGGGACCATCAACCGGCTGGTGGACGCCTCGGCCATCGCTACTGCCAGCATGGAGTCTGCGCTTCAAATGCAGAAGGAGTGGATGGTCAAAGACGAGGAGTACCGGAAGGCGATGACAGTTGCCATGGAGTCGTCTCGGATGACTGCCATGGATCTTTTCCAGCAGGTTGCGCAAATCAGGGAGACCATATTCGGCGAGCTGGCGTTCCTCTACACTGTGGCCTTCTATTTCTTTTTCTCGGGCTTCAGCTTCTTGCTGACGTCTACCAAGCGCACTGAAGCCGCGCGCTTCTGGCTCTTCTGCGTGTTCGTTTCCACGCTGGTCCTGGAACACTTTGCTGTCGACAAAAATCCGGAAGTTGGCTTCGAAGAAATCAAAGTATGATCGAAACTAAAACTTTTTTAAAGACCCTCTATTAAACTAAACGCCTTTATGCAATACCGTCCACAAAATTCAACCAGATATTGTATCATTGCAGGACTCTGTGTACCTAACAACGTGGCTTATCCGCAGGACTTCCATCTGCACTGCCATAGTGGCACTGGGAGTCTCCATCTACAGGTACCGCGATTTCAAGCAGATTAATCATCAGCTGATGAAAGACACAAACGAGACTGTTCACGCACTCAACCAGTACTTGACGCAAGCGAGTAAGTTACTAGCCCGTCTATCCGCATTCAAGTTTCCTTCCGATTTCCTGATCTGATTACGTTTTCTGCCCTTCCAGAAATGCTGACGGCAGCTACGGTTAACTGCAACGGCGTCAAAGATATCCAAAAATGCAACGGTGAGTCTGCGCTTGTAACATGCCTGCAAATTATTCGCTTCGAGTACATTGTTTCCAAATTAAAATCTCGTCTTCACCAACAGGAATTGTGCGCCGTCACCGCGATCCATCGTACGTCCTGTCTTCTGACGAAGAAACCTTTTCGGGTGAAGAGTCCGAGCGATTCACGGATTTCTCTTTCAGCGAAACGAACAGTAAGAAACTTTTGCTTAGCGAAGACCTGTTTAAACGTAATTTGGTATGCTAACCATTTTATCTCGTAGGAATTCCCGTGAAGCGCAGCCCTCGAAATTACTCGAGGCGGAAAAAAGATCTGGTAATCGTTGCTACTACACTCAAAAAGACCTATCAGTTCACTTTTTAAGATCTCATTAACCTCTTTTTTTTTTTTACTTTCCTCGCTCCAGAATGCCAGCACCGTTTCTCCTAACAGCCGGTATAACTTGCGGGACCGAAACAAGATTTCATCGCCAGAAATGAACGTGCTGTTGTACGAGTCTCCGGAAATGTTCTCTATTGCCGTGCATCGCCTGGCAAATTCCACCCAAAAACAATCTGAAACGCTCCGTCGTACCCTGGCGGAAAAGAGACTGAAAATGCAGGATTACGAACGAGCACTGAACTAACAGGGTTTTTGTGATCTTGATCAAATTATACGACGTACGAGAACGAACCTCGGAAATGATTGGCTATGGCCCCAACCGGTTTATACTTCAGATGGATCGCAAGCTCGATGGAATTTTATATTTTTGCTGGACAAAACTTTGTTTTGAGACTTGTGTTCGCGGACATCATACGTGCTACACAAGAGAGAATATTTAATAGAATTTTTTATTTTTATTTAGATCGCATGGGACGGCACGAAAACAAACTGTAGGAGAAAAAAATAATTGTTAGTTTTTTATACGGACTATATAATTCGGGATGACATCAGATGTGAGGGAGATGATTGGTAAATGGGAGTCGGGGAACAAGGAGGATCTTTAATCTTTGCACGTGAACGCCTGTATATTCCCTCCTCGCGACTTGGGTGATTAAAAATAAATAAAAGCGGCAATTGACTGTCTTTACCCCCATCTCAGAAATTGAACCACGATTTTCTAGCCTCTTATTCCTGTGATTTCGGTTTCTGAAATTTGTGTATTTATATGTCGACTGTAGTGTATTAAAAAGACCAGTTTACAGAAAGTATAGTATTTCAATATTTAAATAAAAACTCAACCTGATCTTCAACTTATTTTAAAGGATCCCCTTACATTTAAAAATTTGCTAAAATTTGCTTTTGCTCGCAAAGTTAAAACTTGTCAAAGATTCTCGGAAATTTGTTCCAACCAAACCGTAAGGAGAATTTTCTCTAAAGGAATGGACCGATAGTTAACTTAAATAACTAAAAAGCTTACGCGTGGTTCAAAACAAAAGTCTGAAAGTTGAAAAAAAGATCTGTGGGCTCTTTAAAAAAAACTATCGACGAGGGAAAAGAACAGCAGCTTGCATTTCAATAACTTAAGGCGTGAACGAGGTGGAGACGGCAACCAGCTTTTTTGTTAGGATCCCGGCAAAGGGGGCAAGAAATTCGATCGGATGAGGGGTGGAGAACGAGCGACTAGAACTGTTGCAACTTGCAGCTAAACAAACGGGTGATCGAGGAACCGATCTTGGACGTTTTGCCTCGGGCCGAATCGACCGATTCACGAGCGAGATCTGCAAAAGAAAATTTGGATGAGAAGCCGTCCCTTTCGTAGTTTTTAACAAACTTGTTTTGAGACGCTCGGAAATCTTTTGTGACCGAAAACGAGTGAACGTTTTACCTTCGGGTTTGTTTTAAACCGGGAAGCGGCAAGCGTCCAAGAGGGTCGGCAATCAGACGTCGATCGCAGACAACGAGAATAGTTCACAGCGATAAGAGTGTGTCAAAGCGAAGGGAGATGTGGAGGAGCGAAGAGGAGAAGAAGAAGAATGTGGCCCGGGAGTCGGTCGTCCCATCCGGCAAAAGTCCGTCCGCCGGAGGATTAGATAATACGAGTGGATACGTGTACGTAAGCGTCATATGGCTCCCCCCGTGGAGAAGAATGGAAAGGCCGTGAATTGGTTGTTGATGGGCGTCTTGGGTGAGGCACAGGTGAAGAGGAAATCATCGGAGTGGAGATGAGATCGGTTTAGCGTGGGCTCGGAGGCGCTGCGATGGATCTTCGGAAGAGAGCGAGCCAAAGACTCGAGGGTGGCTAAAATCTGCCAAGAAGCCAAGGGTCACGTGAGCATTAAGAACTGAATTTCTACCGGGCATAATTTACCATTTTGATTATCAGGATGAATATAGCTTATGGTTTTAAAACTGATAATCATTCTAAGGGATGGGAGAGGCTCGTGAAGTAGATACAGCAGAACCCAGCTAATTCAACCTGGTTGGGACCAGAGGTGGTTAAGGGAGAAAGCCAGTTGATTCGAAGTTAAGGACTTTAAGACTACATTTAAAAACGAGTACGATAATACAATTGCAAATCACGTGAAAACAGCACAGCGAGGTTTATTACCTGAGGGAATAGGGGCCTTTCATCACGTATAAATTTTATACTATCCTCGATGAGTCGCTTGAGGGCTTTGGGCGTATCCGATCTGGCATTATTTAAGTCTGGGCGCAGATAGCCTCGGCCGACCATGAACAGAATCTGAAACGAGAACGGGACATGAGCAAAAAGTCAGTTTCCGTCCGTCCTCTCCTCGACAGGCCGCGCAAAAGCGTCGCTTACTTGATCTTTATTATTGATGTGCGCGTACGGCAGTTGAGCGGCCACCAACTCGTACAGCACGATGCCGAATGCATAAACGTCGGACTGGAAAGAGTATGGGTTAGGATCGTGCATCCTAATCACTTCTGGCGCCTGTAGCGGGAAGGAAAAGAGCACAACTGTTAAGACCACGAGAAGCACCTTTAACTTGCATCGGTCGATTGTGATTTGCCGAATTTAACGTACCATCCATAGAATGGATCCAGTCGGCTGCTGAAACTGATGGGATCCGCTCCACCTCAGTTTCACCGTTGCTAAACCAAAATCTCCGATTTTGACGGTGAGATCGTCGTGCAAGAAAATATCTTTGCCGAAAATTAAGGACAAACGCATAAAATGATAGCAGCCGAAAAGCTGGCACCAGATCAAACAAACAAAGGATCAACTCCCTCCTTGGGCATTCATCCATTTTACAACTAACACAGAATGAAAAAGGATACTGTTGGACTTCATATCCCTATGAATAATTGATTTTGCATGCAGATAACTGAAAAGCAGAATGATCGTCGCAATTAGATCAAGAAGAAGGGTCCTTTAACATTCAAGCCATGCAGGTTTGGCGACCACGCTACGTACTCCATGCCCTGCGCCGTTTGTCTGGCAATGTCCATCAGCTGGAGCATTTCAAACTTGGTTTCCTGCACATGAATATGTTTGTATAGACTAGATCCTTCGCACCACTGCGTCACGATGGCCAACTGAGGCTTGGACACGCAACCCATAAATAAAAGAATATTAACATGCCGCGTCTTCCTGCAATGACAAAACGTAGGCCAGCGTGAGCATTCTCGATTCAAAGGCAACATCCAAACAAGTGGGCTGACAACAGCCAGTTCTGTTATAACGTGAAGCAAGTTCCCGAAAAGTTATCGCAGTTTGCTTAATGAAACTGACAGGGCATATGAAAGAAATTATACGTTAGCGGCAAATCGCGTGCTCTCAAATTTGCGCATCATAGCAGAACTGACTGTGAAAATCGACGTGGGAACAATCACCTCAAAACAGCCACTTCATTTTTAAATGCTTGTAATTGGGCGGGTGTCGGGTCAACCACGTTTAAGGTCTTCACAGCCACTGGCCCGTGCCAGTGACCCCTATACACCGTCCCAAACGAACCAGAGCCAATCCGTGGACCTATTAAGATTTCTTCGACAGGGATCTCCCAGTCTTCCATGGACTCTCTCGGTGGGCGCTAATGTCGGAAGAAAAGGCCGTCTTATTACGATTCCAAAATCAAATGGCTAACTGCAATTTTCTGGAAATCCTAAGCGCCTACTTACTATCTTTTTCCCACTTTCATCTGCGGACTTCGCCCTCGGCCGCAAGGGCTTTAGCGTATTCGTTGGCGAGGCTTGGGCACTGTGCGGCTGCCTCGTGGGGCTTCCGCCGACGGTGTGGTTGGTGGTGGATTGCGAAAGCGGTGGCACCAAGGATCCATAACCAGAACCGTAGGGATCTAAAAGTGGCAAGGTTATGATTAATGACTTGCATAGATTGCAGCGCTCAAGAGCAGGTCACTTCTTTTTCAAAATTAGAGCTACTACATTGTTCTTTGATCAAACATTAAGAAACTAATCAAATCTACAACTCAGAAATCTACAACCACTTAAAAGTTGACAACTGCTTGCTGTGCCTAAACACAATTTGTAATAATTAGGTACGATCATTTTGGCATAATCAAAGTACCTCAAAATAATCCAAAGTTTATTATCGAGGCTTTTTTAGAAATTGTCTTCAACATTTTAGGCAAAATATAATGGGAATTCGACGTTTCGACAACATAAACCATGCGATACCAACGTTCAACACCAAAGGGGGTAAAGTTTTGTTTGAAAAAAAAAATAATACTAGCAACTAAAATAAATAAAAGATGCACCCAGCGTGCAAGGTGGAGACGTACTTCGGTGGATGGTGGCATATTTGAAGTCGTTATTTTTGAAGACCTGCGTTCCACCGTTCCCACACATGTTTGGGAAAGGAATGTAGTGCAATTTGTAGTGAGCGCTATTTATAGAAGCAGGATTACCAGGAACCACTAAAAGGCGAAAACAATACAAAAATGGCAAACGCAAAAAAATAAACAAAACTGGGGTAAAACAATTGAAAGGAAATGAATAAAAAAACTAGATAGGAATAAAACTAAATTTGTAAAACGCCAAGAGCCAATAATTGTTTTTAAAAGAATAATAAAACAAATTTAAATTCTTTAACCTCAAAATGTAGCTAGGTTTGTACGCGTTGAGCAGTTTAAAAGGCCAGCTTTTGATTCGTCAAAGAATTTAAACAATATATAATGTAAAATAAAACCAACTAGTAAAAAAAAGATGGAATATTTTTTGCGGATTCGTTTGAAACAAACCAAAAACGGAACAAACGTATAAGGATGAGAAATTAAACTCATGCTCAACGATAACTACACGCACGACGACTTACACCGAGGGGCAAACCTGATGACTTGCGCTTTGGGAAGCAAAAGAAAAAAAAGATTACTATACCTGGACTGGACACATGCGACCGTCCGAATTTCATGGCAAAATCCTACAAATTTAAAAGATACACTTGTCATAACCAAAAATACTACTTAGGTAATCATTGAGTTACAAATATTCCTGTTGTCATTTTAAGCGCCATGTATGTACAGTAAAACCATTGCACATATGCACCTCTGAAGTATGTTGAGCATCAATAATTATAATCGGTTGCGTCATTGTACACATTTATAAGAAATTATTTTGAAAAATAAGGATAGATTTTGTAAGTATGCTAATTAATAATTAATAAACCTTGATTAACAGTATCTCTCCCTTAACCAACCTCCGGTCCCAACCAGGACGGATAAGCTGGGTTCTACCATAATTCAATAAGGTGACCCCATCTGTCACACTTCCAATAAAAAGTGCTACACATAGTCATCGATACTCAATTAATTTTGGTGCAACTATTAAATCGGTAATGAAACTGAAAAAAGAAACTCACTTCTATGGACGACCCATCCGGTGCATTGACTAGATTGAAACAGACGTTGGGAGCGGACGTGGATCTCTCCCTTTGTCCCAGAGGTGGTGGGTGCTGCCTCGGGACCTGCTGCGGTGGCGAACTGACTATATTGTAGAGGTTGTCCATGCCGCCTCCTCCCTCACCGTAACCTGGAATGTCTGCATAATAACCCCCCTGCACGCCTCCATTTTGGGTCAGCCACCTGCAAAACGAGGAGAAAACTTTGTCAAGGTTTGTCTGTCGGGTGCCAAAACTCATCCTCACGATGCTAGAGATGCTTACTGGCTGTACAAGTTCCCCATCGCCACCTGCTGGCATTCCACCGGCACCGAGTTGGCGCAACGCTGGTGAAAGCGATACCCGCAAGTCTGACACCTGTATCCGTAGAACAGCAGCCTCCGACAGCATTCGCAAAAAGCCAGCGAAAAGAACGTCTTTCGGACCTATGCAAAAGGTGGAAGGCGAAACAAAATGGTCTTAAACGAGGATTTCTAGAACCCGGGAAAGTGATGAATCGGAAAATTAGAACCACGCTTACGAAATTATGTGCAATATTGGTGGTATTAATTGAAGGATGAACTGTATTTAGTTCCACTTGAATTTCTTCGACTTCCAACTGTGACAGATCGTCATCCCAATTGATGGGGATGCTATAAGGGAGAAATAAGGCAAAATTTGGATCAATGTCAGCATACGGTACTTTGCTTAACATCACTAACATCCAACAGTATTTTTGACTTACCGGTCCTGAGTATATACACTGCACATTTCCGGCACTAGTTTTCTGCGCTTTAGCGCCTTTTGAAAAGCGTCCCGCAAAGTCTGCCCGGGTCGAACCTGAACCTAAAATGACGAATCAATCAAACAAATTAGGCCATGAACGAATCGTCATGTGCCACCTTAATTTGACAGTTGCAATGCTACTCACCGACGTCCTCTGCTGATTAGGTAAGTAAGCTCGCACTACCGACCTCAGTGGTGACTTGGGAGTTACCCGAGGACTCCCGTCACATGGCTGAGAATTGCCGATTCCTGCTTGAAAAGACAAAGTTACGAAACGCATCAGAAAAGGTGTCATACCGGACACGAGAAAACAACACAATCAAACAATCAAAATCTGCCGAAACGCTACTTTCGGGTTGTCTTTTTTTAAAAATATAAATAGAACTAAAACAGCCAAACGTCATGTTACCAGGTGACAATGGCCAATGATGCTCACAATTGATGCTTTCTCCCCTTTCAATTAAAATCATTTCACGGCAATTCAAAAATGTAGGAAAAACTTATTTCTCATTTAAAAAAACAAAAACAAAAAAACAACTAAGGTTTACTAAGGTTGTCGTGATTAAACCCTTATGATGACAATCAAATATTAGGATACGACAAAAATAAAAATGTATTCCTTACATCATAGTAACCATTGCGGGTGAAGCGTAAGCTGAAAGGTATGACAAGGCGCTACAAGTATTTAATAACTATATGCTTTATATTTGTAATGCCCATCACGGAGCACCATTGGCCACTGCCAGCCGCCTGCTCACCCGCCAAGTTCGGATGGCTGTTATTGGGTGTCAGTTGCTGGCTTCCATTGCCATTGAACCCTCCGCATATTGTAACGTCGTTTAAGGAGAACCCCGATGCCCCTGCCGACCGCTCCAGTGCCACGTCGAGCAGCATGGGGGCATGCTCACCGATATCCGGCGTCTCCCGGCCATTGCTGGCATTGCTGATTTGCTCCAGTAGCTTCTGTTCTTTGATCTGAAACTCGTTCAATTTGCTGGTCAGCTCCTCATATTCCTAGAATAATAAACAATATGACACATGCTTAGCTTGATAAACTTCTGGACACGAGACCGTTCTAAATCTTTGGTCGGTTTGACAATTCCATAAACTGTGGTGAACAAACAATGTCTGTGTGGGACAGTAATGAATGTTTTCAGAGCAACTTTCTAAGCGATCTAGCTGACAGATCAATGTTGCCTTTGGACAATCAATCTGTGAACGATCAGTCCAATGATTTTAATATAAAGGGCGCGGGAGCTGGCGGGCATTCAAACCAATTATTATGTCATTTCATGTTAGAAGCTATAATTCCAACAGGAACTTAATTCCAAGAGTGAAGACACGTCAAAACTAGTCGTTTAGAGGCTCATTTCAGTCCAGGACATTTGCGCAACTGCGCAGTTTGCTATTGCCAGTATTCAATATACCGCTAATCCAAAATGTCAGTCATGGTCTATCAATTAAAACTACCTAAGATGCAGTCAACAGTTCAAGACCAATGACAGAAGCACTCATCCTGGTATGTGTGTTAGCCAATTTCTGGAAATCCTGAGATGATAATGTCGACCATCAATCAAAAATCAATTGCGTATGAACAGCTTTAGAAAGAAACTGCTCACGCTGTGAAATGTTAAAGAAGGAAAATTTCCTAGTATGGTGACGCTTTTGAAAAAAAAAAAAGTCCTGCAAAATAAGTACCAAAATTATATTTCTCTGACGTCAATGTCGGCGCTAACCACATGCCCGAGACCCTCCACCTTTGACCGCTCGTAGCCAACCATAGCCATCATCAATATGCACACGCAGGCATCGGCGTCATATCTGGTCTAATTTTAGATAAAAGTAAGACGTAGGTGAGCCAAATTACACGTCAGACGAGTCAAAGAGCGAAGAGTCATTTAAGCCCCCCACACATGCAACGCGAATAATGACATTGCCATCGAAATTACCTTCCAAAAATAACGGCTGAGCGCCGGCAAAACAACCAAAGAAAAAACCTCACTTTTCACCTGATGGAATTTCTCGGCAGTCTGGCACACCTGCTTCCCAAACCAAAGTGGAATGCAATCGAAAAACCGATATCTATGCCATGACTCCAATTTCTAAACTAAAGATATAAATCTATGCACCAAGGCTTCTTGCTTTTCTGATTTTCTGAAATTATATCAAACAGAATTGCACAAGGGATTTAACAAGTGGGTTCGTATGAGT
>JAUJYV010002528.1:0-12335 GCA_033995625.1 Ophyiulus pilosus | reverse complement strand
TTGAGGAATACAATGTTTGAGGTTTGTCTTGAGTGTTTGTATGTTTGTTGTTTGCATGTTTCATGTTCAATGTTCAAGTGTAGTGGATATGCGGGGTTACGACTTATGAGTTGTCAAAATAATATTGTCATCAGCGTGTTTTGGCGCGTATTAAGCGCACACGTATGACGTGGACAGCGCGTCCATCCAAAACCCATTTGGGAATAAAAGCCGACCTGGATCATAATGCTGGTCCGAGTTCTATTAATCAAGTGACATATGGTGAAGAAAAGCAGGCGAGGGGAGAACAAAATAGGGCCACATATTCAAAAAAGTTTGTGCAGCAATTTTCAGTGTGGATGCTTCAGCAAACTTCTTTAGTGTTTCTGTGGTAGGGATAAAAAAAGTGTAATCTGCTGTAGACCTATTAAAATATTCGGAATTTGCAGACTTACAATTTAGAAACTGTACCGACAAAAATCTCTCATCAGAAACCTTCCCTAGGGCTATATTGCGCATGCGCGAGCAGGAAAAAGTTCCATGCAGAATGTATAAGCTATTTTAAAAATCTTCATGACATTTTTTGTTGTTGTAAATTTTGAACTTTACGTGAATGGCAACTATTATACAATATAAAGAAATGCTGGAAAGTAACTTATAACGCTTCCAAATGTATCTGACCTGTATGTCTGATTTGCAAAGATAAAGGGCACACCCATAGGATTACATGTGTTAGTGGAAGTTTTTTTGTCATTAAAAAACCTTGAAAAAGCACATGCTTATCACAGGTAAGTTGGGTGATTGAAGTTATTTTTCTGAAAATTGAGGCCTTGAACTGTAAATTGAAAACATTTGTGGTTTTCATGCTTTCTGTAATTTAGATGCCATGCTTTTGAAAACATGGTTCAACTATTATGTTTTCAGAAACTTTGCTTTTGCTTTTGGTGCAGTCTGGACCCACCATTAAATGGCCCAGGTTGAAAAAGCATATGTATGTACATGGACATATACGACATTGTTTTACCCAGCAGGAATGTCCTAAGCGGGTTGCAATGGGGCTTTTTCAGCCAGTTGGAGAGAAACACTTCCATCATAATATGGTGACTTTCAAATATATTCTAAATTCCGTTAGTTGAAAACCAGATATTAGTGGGGGAATTTGGGAGTGATTCAATTTTGAGTTTCTGCAATTTTGATAATTTTATTCAATGTTTTATAGGCAAAGGTTGAAAATAGCTGGCAACCTTGTATTATAAAAATATTCACGTTTTGAGAATATTAACTTCATACATGGGCGCCATATATGGTTTCAGACATAGATGGGAAACATGAGCATATGTGGAACATAATATAACATGTTTGACCCTATATAATTTTCCAATAGGGATATGTTTTGAAAAATGCACTGATCCAAAATTACCCACGTGATGGGATCCCTGCACCTGTTAATCTGACAAACCAAATAATATAATGCCATATTCTAAAAGAGGAGGGTTGATTTTATTTGACCTAGTCAGTTTCGGGTCGTAATTATTAAACACTTTTTCAGAATTCTAAAAAAAAAAGAAAATGAAAAAAACCAAAAAAAAAACCAAAAACTTGCCCAAAGCATCCACATTTTACGGTATATACTGTATACCAGTGTATGTCCACATGCGTTCGTATATGGCATATGCCCTAGAACTGTATGTTTACGCATTGTTTAAACGTGGGGCTATATCCCATACATGACCATTTAAAAGCTTGATATAACCTATTCATGGCTACATATATGGCAGTTCAAAGGCTGAACAGGGACCATACACGACTATATATGACCATCCAATACATATCCAATCCATATACATGTATAGCTTTTCCACCTGACTATATTTCTATTTCTATTACGACCTTAGCAACAGTTTTCCACCAATAAAGTTCTTTTTTAAAAAGCATCGATTCGAAGCCGAGGAGCAAAAAACAAAAGAATGGTCCTTTGACACAATGCCAATTTCTATAATGGAATTTGGTCAAGACTGCGAATAGGACAAATTGAAATGGAAGTAAAACATAAAAACAAAGACGATGACGTTTCAGTAACGTCGTTTCATTTGTGTCAGTTTTAAATCGAATTTCGTATTTTGTGCTCTTCTATATGTCCTCGATGACCAATTTAAGTGATTTGGGGGCGCCTCAGGAGACGTTTCATTAGGTCCAAAACGAGTCTTCCTCCTAATAGGTCATTTCAGCGACAGCAATTCCAAGGTCAGACATTTTGTCTTCTGTACAAAAGGACCGTTAAACTTTAATTGGTCATTAAACAACACCAAGTTAAAGCAATTCCGCTTTTTTATTTGTTTGTTGGTTTCATTTAAAGGCAGTGGAAATGTCATAGAAATGGATAGGTTCCATCATCAAGTGGTCGGTGGTTTGTAATAATTCAGAGGAATAAGCTTCACGACCAGTTTATTTTAATTTCCCAGCACAACGTTTTGGAGTACGTAGACTTCGTCAGGTGCTGGATAACAATTTACAGAACAACTAGTTTTACAATTTTTAAAACAACCCTATATCCCTTTATATCTATATTTCCAATTTATACATTCATAAACAAATGGAAAAAGAGAAGACTAAATTGAAATAAAATATCCGAATGGAAAAGAAATGCATTTGCAATACATTTCGAATACATATAGATTGGGACACTGAAAATGCATTTAAAGATTTACATTAATTCAAATTACATTTTAAAATGCATTTCATCGTCTCATCTATATGCATTTTGAAATAAATTTCTTTTCCCATACGGGCAAAAATTAAAAAACCGGCCTATTCATTATCCAATACCAACTGACAAATTTAAAAAAACTCGATATCGCCATCAATAAACACCTTAGCAGTTGACCAGATGACCTATATATGATTTCAACCAGGAAACCAACAAAATCGAAATCAACTTCCCTCAAACACCCCCTTCCTTTTCTTGATAAGCGTCATTGTATACTTTTGACATATAGGTGCAAAATTTGTAAATTTGGTACGTGTAGTAATATATGCCCTATTCCTACCAAACCTACCCACTCGAAAACTAGGCCGAAACGTCATCAACCGATAGCGCAACATCAGTTGGTGGCCATTCCCAACAAACAGACAGTATAAAGCTGATTAGTTTGTCAACGGCGCTCTTGCTAAATGGTGTTTAAGCAAGTAATAATAACTGAAAACACAAATACTTGCACGATAACAAAAAATAAAATATGAACTTTCCCCATTCATTTATTATCTTTCATATGCATACATTTGCATTATATATTTTTTTTAAATTATCATGCGTTTTCATTTAATTTAATGCAAGTTGCCTTCGATATTTCAGTGCACGTATTTTTTCTGCTCGTTCCTCTGTTAAATAACTTTGATGCTCCATTCCCACCGCACCGAAACTACTCGGATTTCCGCCTGCTAGTGCAAGATTTCACTCTGCACATGCGCACTGGTACCATCGTGCCTTTCCGCTGAGCGGAAAACCATGCCCAGCGGAACGAGCGCAAAAATAACACGTGCACTGAAATCTCGAAGGTATAAGGTACGTTGCATTTTCCACACCGACACCGCATTTCCATTTAATTTAAATGGAAAAATTCATGATAAATATTTATATAAAATAACGCAACTGTAAAATATGAAGGACAATAAATGGGTGGGGATAGTTTATATTTCATTCATTGGTGTGACCCTAAAATTTCTGTTTTCGGTTATTATTTCTTGCCATAATTAGTCAGCCTACAACGGTTTGGTCGGAATCCACGGAATTATCCACTTATGTTGCACAATCTGCTGCTGACGCTTCGGCGTACTTTTCAAGCGCTTCGATTTGGTGGGAATGGGACATGACATCATTGGCATACAAAACATATTTAGCAGACAAATGTGGGCGTGGTTTCCGCTCGGCGGAATGGTATGTTAGCACCAGTGCGCATGCGCAACGTGAAAATCTTCCGCTAGCAAACGGAAATTCGAACGTCTAGGTGAGACGGGAAGAAGGCATTAAAGATGGACACAATAATGCTGCGTTCGGTTTTTAGAGAGTTTGAGCCAGCCAACGCCTTAACGTTAACGGCGGGAAGGGAGGAGCCACGAACTTAACTACCCAATGAACTAACTGGACGTCATTCGCACTCATGACGTTCAGTAAGTTTATTGGATAGTTCGGCCCGTGGCTCCTCCCTTCTCGCCGTTAAGGTTAAGGTTAACGTTAAGGGGTTGGCTGGCTCAAACTCTCTTTTTTTTAAAAGTAGGACTACATCTTTGTTTTCGGTATTGATAGGGGGTATATTCAACACCGGAATGAAACGTGCTGTGTCATGAAAAGCCGCTTTCCGGCCTGTGTACAGCCCCATTCTCACCATGCCAGGACACTGTCGTCCTGAAATGTCAGGACATCTTCTAAAAATGATGCCGTATTTGGAAAGTGGAAGGTTGATTCAATTTGACCTGGTTCATTTTGAATCGTAATTATAGAACGCTTTTTCAGAAAACCAAAAAAAAAAAAAAAAACTGTCCCAAAGTATCAACATTTTATGACATGGGTTAACTTAGGCATTTGATGGACATCCATGAGATTACGTGTATATGCAAATTTATGACAAAATATATGTTATGGTTATGTTTATAGAGTAAGTCATCTATATGTATATATCCCTACATGGTTTTCCCTCTCAACGTATCGCTTACATATCCCGTGTTAGCGAAATAATTTTCTGTATTATTTCCAATAAAGTTCTCGTATTTTGATATAATTATATTAGAAATTTTCATTTCTAATTAATGGCCAATTTGCCCGAAGCGTCCGCAGAGCGCTGCAGTCGTTTTTCGCAAATGTGCGATTAATGAATAATGCACGACGATGGATTCGCAATCGATATGAAAATGAGGTTCGCAGCCCCGTGAAATCAAACTTTGAATAAATATTTGTTTCCGAAATACAAATTAGATAAATAATGAAAATTCAAATTAAGTGATTTGGCCTGAAAACTAAGCTGTGATGTAGAAAGTAGCCCCAATGTCCATTAGACCGTATTTAGAACACTGTTTAGAAAACGATTAATTTCATCCATAAATTAACTACGGTTTATGAAACGGAATAGTTGGAATTGATAAAATATATCTCCAATTTGTAAAAACGTGTAAACAAATTTGGTGAAATTTAGCAAAGTTTGTGGATGATAATGTGTCATAATACTTGAAAATTTCTTAACATGTTTATATTTTTTTATAATACGAGTTTTGTGAAATATTATAAATGTTACAAATAACGAACATTATTGTAAAACATTTACACATTCAAAATTTACAAAATTTGAAAGAAGTCGTAAAGCATTCCAATTGATTCTAGACTGTTGACATATCAACAATGTTCTTTTTTAAACATGTGCACAACTTTATATACGAAAAAATTGTACACCATTTTTTACATGAATCAGTAAATAAAGTGCTACATTTTGTACAAAATACTTGAGATATTTACATTTACAGAATTTTAATTAAACAAACTTTTAAACGTGTAAACAATTTACGCAATTTTATAAATTTAAATGATTATATAAAATTGTACACATTTTTACCGTCGAATATATTTTGTAATACCTCACAAAATACACGAATAAAACAGTAACACGATACAACTTTCCACTTAACATTTTTTCTAAAAAAAAGCAGTACCTTTTAGATATAAAAATATTTGGCCAGAGGCTAAAAAACTTGAACCAATTTCTTACATTTTTCATGAAAAAATTACTAAGCTAATTCAATATAATGTACGCAAATTCAATACGAAAATTGAATAGCATAGGTGCATCGCATTAGCCCTGGATAATATTTCTTTAAAAAGGTCAAATTACTAAGTAAAAAACAAAAACTCCATTAGCTAAACATTTTATGAATAATATACTTTAACGACAAGGTCGTAAAAACTGAAATTTAGCCTTATTTTTTTCTGTATTATTTTATGCTTAACTTGTGTATTCTAGATTATAATAAATATTTGATAGAAAATTTAACGAGTAAAAAGTTAGTTGCTAGTGGGTAACATGACGTCAATGGACGAATATCCATTAGGCAAATTAGGCGAAATAAAATACGGAATTTACACGATTTTAACATACTATAGTCTGTTAAGGTTGTTTTAAATATGTATGTCCTACGTGTGGTTAGTTCGTTTCTATTGAATAGAGAAATTTAGCCAACCAACGTTAGCATACGACCTTTATACTGATCTTAAATGGAACTTTCGGGAAGGGAGGAGCATTGATTTTAATTACACGAATTTGCATAAAATTGTTTGAAATATGCTCATGACGTTCAGTTAGTAAATTGGTAGTTCAAATCATTGCTCCTCCCTTCCCGAAAGTCCCATTTAAGTTCAGTATAAAGTTCATATGCTAACGTTGGCTGGCTAAATTTCTTTAATTTGTACTTAAATTTCGTAGTTTCTACTGAATTTGTACTTAAATTTCGTAGTTTCTACTGAATTTTTGCATAGAGTTCGTAGTTTCTTCTAAACTTCATTCTTACCGAATTTTGGCTTATTTTCAACAAATTTCACTAAATTTCCTTGAAATTGTTGTCCAGTTTTGCACAAATTTCTCTGATTTTTCTTCCTACTTTCACGATATTTTTGGTTTAATTAAACCAAAATTTTCGAAAATTTTGCCTGAATTTTGTATTAGTATTCAAGACATTGCTTCGGAATTTTATTTCCTCAGTTTCATTAAAATGTTATCGAATTTTCACGAGAATATCTTTATTAATTCTCTCTTAATTTTCGATTGTAGTTTTCACTGGAATTCCCGTTATGAATTTTTTTCTAAATTCTCAACTTGGAATGTTGGCATCGTTTCTCCGAAATTTAGGATTTATTTTCCTAATTTTCGTTGAATTTGGTCGTAATTTCCTGCTGGTGGATATTCCGAAGCGATTTCCGTTCCTAAGTTAGGTTGATTAGCATACGTCATTGGCTACGCGGTTAGGAAGATGATCCTCATTTGCATACTTAACGACCTCTTCGTTGCATTATAAGTGAAATTCACCCGGGATTCGCCTTTTGCACGTCGAGCCAAATCAAACCCAAAAACGCAATTAACAGATTAGTAAAAAAAAACCAGACTTAAAACATTTCATGACAAACATTGTTTGCGCAAACAAGTTTCTGCAAAAAAAATAAATAAATAAATAAAAATAGTGTGTGCATTATAGTATTGACCCAATGATTTTCTGCTCAAAAAGCTTGCCTAATTGGTTTACAACAGTGTTTTACAACTGGTTTTACATTGGCTGCCCCTGTATATTTCCGTTTAGGCATCCCTGCAGTGCACCGATGATTGCATTGTTTGCCACCATTCAAGGGGCAGCAATCTCAAAAATTATAAACTTAAAATTACGCCTTTTCCATACTTTTATAACATTTTCGGGGGACATTTTTTCGTTTTCTCTGAAAACAATGGCCTTTTGTATATTAAAACAATGCTCGGCAACGAGAACGAAATTTAAATCCGGAATGAGATTATAGAGGCTTAATTGAAGCTTAATTCATTAACGGCAGATTATCCTGGAGCAATTCCGTGAGTCGTTAAATCATCCAAAAGCGGACAAAGGCCAAAGGTTGAGCGGCCTTAATCCTCAGCTGCTCCACAGCGGCTATCTCGGAAACGGAAGTAGATGGAACGATGCTTACAAATGCCCCTTATAAAAGGGTTTTGCCCTTATGAGAGCATTGGCGTCCCTTTATCCCAACGCAAGTAGCATCTCTGTTTCGCACCATTGCTTGCCACCCTTAAAGGGGCAGAAACCTCAACAAAATAGTAGCAACTTCTCACAGTTTACGGCTCTCGTGTTTGAGGAAGTTCTTCAAAGGGCGTTGTCCCTTATTATAGAGGATTAGCTGCCCCTTAATGAAACCTACGTGTATTTCACCAATGTTTGCATTGTTTGCTACGACTATCGTGTTGAAGCAAAACATTCATTAGCAGAAATTGTTCAAAGTTGGCATAACCGAATTTACTCTCAATGTTTAAAAACAAGAGTCTAACTCTACATTTCAAACATTTGCTACTATTGAAGTAATAACTCCAAAGTTTTGACTTTCACTTAGAGCATCAACTTCATGTTTCGCTCACTTTAAATATCATTCGGTACATTTGAACTTGTATTGAAATATTAATTCTACAGTTTCACTTTTTTGGAGCATTTA
Source organism: Ophyiulus pilosus (assembly GCA_033995625.1). Lineage (NCBI taxonomy): Eukaryota > Metazoa > Arthropoda > Diplopoda > Julida > Julidae > Ophyiulus > Ophyiulus pilosus. The sequence continues at coordinate 4,132 of JAUJYV010002528.1, read as the reverse complement.
CTTCAAACTTTTAAACATGACAAACAATTAGAGAAGTTGTGCACTCATGTACTCATTCTGGGGCATCACCTCCAAATATATCCCAATTAAACGGAATGCAGCGCATTTCGAAGCTAGAAGTCTTTGGAAAAGTAATTTGAGTTTCAGCCCTAAGAGGTCATTGAGAATTCTTTTCAAGATCAGATTCTAGAGCGAATCGAAATCTGAAATCCGAATTTTTTTTTTTTTTGGGACCCTCGAGAGAGAGCCATTCCAGATAAAACCTCATCTCGATAAGATCTCATTTGATTCACTCGTTTTATATTGAATTCTCCTCGAGAGAAGGAATGTTCCCAATATCCAGGTCCTTCACGAGAGAGTACTTCAAAGGACCTATTTAGAAAAACCTTACTAACTGGATGGCAACAAACTCAGGATAAACTTACCGCCCGTTAAGGGCCCAAAGAGCAAGGACCAAATACGATTTTTAAACCAATTTGGGATTTGGATATTAGAACCATTAAGACGAAGGTTTTATTGAAAGTTATTAATAATCCTTCTTAATAATAACAACGACATTTTCATCCGAATCAATTTTTGTCCCAAACTTCTAGGAATTTTTTAATTTTCCTGACAAATACAAGTAGTTTCCCCTAGACGCCAGTTTAATTAAAGCTTAATAAAGCGTTTATAAAACTAGGATTGTTTTTATCATAAACAACTAAGTCAGTGCATGAGTTTACGATTTTCAGTCTCTCATTTACTTTTACTATAACGTTTAAAGAAATATGCTAAAAAAAAGTTACTTATCATTGTATTTTTAACACAGAAGTGTTCTAGAAATAAGAAACAAGTTTGCCACAATCATTTTTGCTTTCATTGTTTATCTTCGCTTCAATCAAATATTGTAGTATATTTTTTTGTTTTTCAATTATAACAAATTACATTTCTTAAAAATATATTTGGCAACAAAACGCATATTACTTTATTTGTTTAGTACAATTAGTTTTTGTGCGAAATAAAACTTTAAAAAAGTACTTCTCAAAAATAAAAATTGGACAAAAATAAGACTGTTTTAGGAATAAAAATAACTTTTCCTAAATAACCTTTTCTTTTAGAAGCTTTCAGAACAGAAAAACAACAACATGACTTTCAAAGGAAAACTTTAATGAGAGAAAAATGCCTTTTCTTTTTTAAAAAAAATGACTTAATAAAAAATAAATAACTTATAATAAAAAACATTACTTTTCAAAAGATATACGTTTTTTTTATTGGAGAAAACATAACTGTTTCTTAATTAAAAAGGACTATTCTAAAATAGAAATTAACTTTAAAATTAATTTACAAATTGTCTTTTCATGAAAGGTAATATAACTTTTTCAATAGAAAAAATAGTTTAGTTTGAAAAATAAAAATGACTTTTACTAACAATTAAATACCTGTTCTATAGCCATTAACGAATTTCATGGGTAAAAAATAGTTTTTCGCAGATAAAATTAAATTTACTAAAGGGAAAAAAGAGTTCTTAGAACTCGCATTACTTTTGAAAGGATAAAAAATGAGTTTTTCAACAGAAAATGACTTTCAAAAACAAACAAAAACGAGTATTTGTAATAGAAAAGGGCATAAGTAACGTATTTTCAAAGAAATATAAAGGACTTTTGAAACTTCCCGTCGTTTTTCAGATGACACTTTCCTAAATAACCCAATTTCCAAAAATAAATACACAAACAAATATTTTTCCTACCTTTTCTGGATTTCCGATGAAATTTTCCTTTTGACAAATTGTTGCTTTAATTCCAAACTTCCCTTTTTTATACTTGATTCTATCTTCTTACGTTTTCTGCGAGCAGAAACTCGAGTTTCCGAACAAGAAGTAGTATCAGAGAGCGATGAGGAGCGAGTTGAGCGGTTGAGCAGTCTGGCAAGAAATGAGGCAGAAGCGCACAAGTGGCCGCTTCTTATACTCGGCATCGAAGGCGACCAATCAGGAGCGACATTCGGTCCCGCGAGGGAGCGCAACCATCAATCCAACCAACCAACTGTATAAGTCGCGTGACGCCATCAAGATGGCCGCCCCACTCACGATGAGGATGACGTCAAATGCTGAAAAGAGAACAAAAAAGAGTACTGAGTACAAAGAGTAGTTGAATACCAAATGTACTCAAAATATACGAGTACAAAAGTAATTAAATGCAACTATACTCAAAACGAATGAGTACAATGTACACGATTACAAAAATGTACCTCATAATGTGTGATTACAAATGTCTTTGAGTATTAACGTAATCGGAAATTATGAGTACCAATGTAATCGAGTATGAATAGAAATAATTTAAGCCAATAATTTAGTACATCGAGTTTATTTTATATTCTCAAATTCAATAAGCCATACTCATGTCCATGAGTACAATTGCCCAAGTCTGATTACGATACCACTCATACTCATTTCGTATGACTACTGGTACTCACTATGGAGTACGATACCAATATACTCGTAATCAGCACGTCTACTCGTGAGTACAATTTGCCCCAAGTTTGATATATAGCTCATTTCATATGACTACTGATTACATGTACTCAATCTACTCATACTATGGAGCATCATGATTCCACTACAATATTAATCAGTAATCCTACTCATGAGTACTCATGTGCTTACATGCATGTCTTTACATGGCCATGGCATTTGTATAGCCATCCATAAAAGAATGTAGATATTTCAATTTTATGAGGCCCATATTCTTTATTTTTAATATGGCTTATCGATAACTAACTGAGGTATATATCTGGCCCATCTATGGGCATTTAGCGAAATATGGTCCATACATAGCTATATATGGTCCGCACATGTCCATATATAGCTTTTCCACACGGATTGAAATATTTGAACTTTTCAGAATTCGAGTTTCCATATATGGGTCACTTCAGTCAAGAATGGTGCATATTTGGACATAAACATGTACGTCCAAATGTGTCCAAATTCAGGTCAACCCATTTATACCTGCATAATAAAAATACGTAATAAATGTTCATATATGGCCGATAATGTTTTGTTTTCACCCGGGTCACTCTGTATATAGGCAATCACTGCTAACAAAAACAGCGCTGATGACATACTGGAAAGCACTTAATTAAGGGGCCATCATCGAACGGTGGGGGCATTTGAATGACCCAATGGAGAGGATGAATAATGCATGTATAGGAAGAAGAACAAAAGACGGCGTTGCCCATTGGTCATTCGTTTAATTGAGAAGATGGTACCTCGGACAATACCGAGCAAATACTCACAATTGAAATTGGGACGAACGAAGGGCAGTAGTGATGTGGCCCTAAGGGATGGGGTGAAGACGGGTGGTGAATTGGTCAATAAAACGGTGAGATTCATAGAAAATGCGTCAGTCGAGTGTCCGGCATCTTTATAGGTCCATTACCTTTAATGACCGCAGAGGCGATGAATAAACAAAAACAAACAAACGAACGAAAAAAAAAAGACAGATTCGAAAAAGACAACCATTGAATGTGGAAGAAAAGGCCCATAAAACCCACACACAAAAGGGCCATTCGACGTTCGCGGTTTCCGCTCCATCTGGGACATGAAGCAAATTGGAATTAAGGGAAAAATAATGGACTTTATATGCGGAATGACGTCACGGACGGCATCACGTGGCTGTTAAATCGTTGTTCCTAAATGGAATTTCGATTCATTGCCATCAATGATTAGTGACAGTGGGAGTGGCTTAGTAGCAGTGAGATGCTTAGGAACCATTAAAAAATAAAGTCAAAATCCTCAAGAGGGGGCGTAGGGGGGTCTGCTGGCAGCTAGGTGTACACCATGAGAAGGAGGGTGAGCCATTATGGACGTCCATTAATTATATTTTTAGTTTTTGGTATATGAAAGTTATTGAAAAGGAGTGACACCGGAATAAATATGTCCCAGTCCCTATAATGCACTTGGATTTTTAAAACTTCAGGAATTATGCTGGAATATGCTGGAATTTCACTTCAAGGTCAGGAAATTTCCGTTAATTAGAACAACCTGGAAAAATATCGTAAAATTTGGTAGCGAGAGGTGCCCCTGGTGAAAAGATCAGTAGGAATCAGTATAAATTTCATACTGATATCAGTACGATCGTACTGACATTTGATGATA
>JAUJYV010002527.1:0-12336 GCA_033995625.1 Ophyiulus pilosus | reverse complement strand
CTAATAATGTTAATGGTCTGGGTAACTTAGTATACTGGTTATAGATGCTATCCGCTTAGCAATAACTGCTGGTTTTGCGGATTTACCATTCTAAACCCCAATGTTGATCATAGATGTGTGATTGTAGTGCTCTGTGAGTGAGTTTTGGATACGCATTGTTTATTTATATTCCACATTCTTCATATGTTTGTGCTCATTTTCTCCAATCCACTTAATGCTATTTGTCTCTCAATACCTAAGATTTCGTGTATGTGTACGGAAATAAACGTTTGGTATTTCGCTTTCCTATCGATACAAACTCGAGATTGGCACTATGAATTCCATTTCGTTGTTGGTATTTTCTCCTTCAATGTCTCGGCCCTACGTATATATATATATATATATATGTCTTTGAGTGCGGTGACGTCTATCGATAGGCATTTCATTAAAATGTGGATGAAAGTGAGATTGGGTGTCACCCACGAAGAAATATTTTTCTCTTTTTAAGCTAGTTCGTTCAATTTTAGCTCTCCTATTCGTTTTTGTTGTTGCATTCCTTAAGATTTTGAATGTAATGCTATAATAGATTGTATTCAAGTTTCGAGGAAGAAGGGATATAAGCGAACCTAATACCGACTTCTTTTCCTTCCGCTTTCCTGCCTAGACAAGTACGATAGATGGAAATACCACCACCTTCTGAATAATGCATTTTTCAGGTTTACCCAGTATAAGTCACTTCGATACTGTCTGCGCATGGGAAGGGCAGACAGTATATCGAACGTTGCTGACCCCTTAACCTTCACCAACACTATTCTTGTTTAATCACGACTAAAAATCAAAAACATGAATGCAATTTCGAAAGATGTTTCTAAAACTTTTTGTATCTCTTTAGATTGGCATAAAAGGAAGTTGAAGTCACTTTCTGTGGTGAAAGCCTTTTGGAAAACTTATGAGATACTATCGATTGCTAAATTAGAAACTGTACATCTTCTGATATCAGAATAGCTTTTTCAAATTTCTGTGCAGTAGAGTCTCTCTTAACGAGCTCTTCTTATCCGGATCTCCGGCTTAACCGGCGGTTTCAGAAGTGTATACAATATGAAATTGCATCACAATATATTTTTTTCGTAAGTCATAATACATGTACATATAATAACTTAATTGATATATGGTGAAAACTCGACTATACGTATGTAGATTTTCAATATGGCTCATCGATGGGTATAACTATAAGGCACATACGTACATATATATGACCCATCATATAGCTTTTTTACCCGAGTAAAAATTAATATATTAAATATTTTACAAAATGGCTCAATGTTGAATATATCAGTGTTTGAATATATTTTTATATAAACTCCGGATTAACCGGCTTTTGCCCTTGAACAACCAACCTCCGGTCACAACCTGGACGAATAGGATGGATTCTGCTGTATATCTGCTGTAAATTAATTTAAGAATTTAATTTGTGTATAACTGTCCTTATTCTGGCATCTTTAAATTAAAATCATCATAAACGTCTACATCTTAGATCCCCTCTCGATCACTTGAAAGTTTATATCGAAACAAGTTCGTATGAAACACTAGATAAGAAATATCTACGTCTCTTTTCATGTTAGATTTTGGTGAAATAGTCGCAGACAGTTGCAACAGTTTCTTATTTCGTAGGCATCCAAATCGTGTTTTTGGATCTCTTATATGAGCGGATGAACATTGGCGATTGCATCTGCCGCAGTATATTAATGCATTTGTATGCGTTCGCTACATTCTGAAATGTACTTATACCATATGCTTCGTCTTCCGAAAAATCTACGTATAAATTGAAATACATTTCTTAATGTGTGCACTCTAAAAACATCCCACGTCAATGAAAACCTTTAGAATTTTAAAGGTTTACCACTCCTTACATTGGAAGAACTTATTTATATGTTATATAGAACTTTCCACATGGTTCAATAAATGTGTATTATATTTTAAGTTTTAATAAGTGGAACCCACAAGCATGTACCGAACTGAACTACCTCGAGATGCAGAGCTTTGACTCTTTTCTAAAAGAAGGCAACTTATTGAGCCAATGTGCACAATAGTGCCTTTCTGCGGGCAGCTAGTGTAGGTTCCACCACTGGAGGGTGTTGTTATGTTGTCATTGCCTATCCAAGCCAAACAGGAGGGCTGTTTTGGACATGTCTGAGAACATGTTTCAAGTCTATCCATCTAAGCACAGTGAACATGTCTCCTATTTTTTGGTAAGTTGTTAAAAATTTGGTCACCAGAGTCCACTGTAATCACCAGTAAGGATTTTTTTGTAAATTATAGAGATTGAGCCACCCAACGCCTCTAACGTTAACCTTAACGTTTGAGGCGGGGAGGGAGGAGCCACGGACTGAACTACCCAATGAACTAACTGAACGTCATGAGTGCGCATGCTCACTTTTCTATAATAGAGAGTTTGAGCCAGCCAACGTTAACGAAACGATAACGAGAAGCAGAGTTGGCGGCCCGGAATGGCATTGGAATGCCATGCTACGCATATGGTAGTCCTTGACATTCCGGGACGCCAGTGCTGTTTCTCGTTATCGTTCACGTTGGTCGGCTCAAACTCTGTATTGTTACTGGGTCCCACAACTTTCGAGTCTCTAGCCTAACTTTGGCATATTTTGAAGTTTCGTAAATATTTTAGTTTTGTTAATGTTTGAATTGTTGTTAAAAATGTCGTAGGAAGCTCGACCAAACTAAACAACGTAGAATAGCGAAAGATGTGTGAAGTGTTAAAGTAAATTAATAGAAAGCGGAGAAGGACTTCAGCTTAATGCAAAAGTTCCTTCTCCTTTGGGAGTTGATGGTCAAAGGATTTAAGAGCACTGGACCTATACTCACGCTATATAAGTGTGTATACCGCGCTTGAATGCAATGTCTGCAACTACAATGAAATGTTTTAGCCAAAGTGCGATGCTTTTTATAGCAAAAGTCGAGAGAAAGACGATACAAATTTGACCCCAAATCTGCGAAGTGGAAAATAAGTTCTGCGATCGCAGCTCCTGATTCCATCCCACATATCAGTTACGATCAATTCATGCAATTAATCGGTTAGTAAATAGTTGAACCTTTCGATTCAACCGAATTGCCTCTTACTCGAGATTGGTGCAAAAAACGTATTAATGGCGAAGTTGATAGAATTAACGAGTGAAGAGTCAAAGGGTAGGCATAAGTGGGTTAAAACCTGAAATTTTAAAGAAAAACTTCCATTGTGCAAATCAAATGTGTGCGGAAACTTCCTTAATTAAACTGTGTAGGTTCCAAACTATTTACTCGATTTATTTATTTAGTACTAAAACCCAATAACCTATTTTGACTTTTGAGGTTAGCTCTAAAGGGAAGAAGGAAAACCGTTATTTTAAGGTCATTTAGGTTGGCAATAATGCTAATTTCCTCCAAAACCTGAATTCCCCAGTATTATTCGTGATAAGCAACTTCCATTTAATCTGCTGCATGATAAGTAAGCTTCTTCCGTTGGCATTAAGCTGCAGAAACCTTTTTTTAAAATCATAATCCGATTATGATTATCGTTTCTAAGAGCGTTACAAAATGCTCTCGAGCAATTGATTTCTAGTTCGGGTTAGTACGGAATAATGATATCTCAAATGAGCACGGTTATATATACGCCACATGACCTTAACCTTAAAATGAAAGCTCAATTTTAGCCTCTGGTTTTAATTTTTTGTCTCTTAAAGTGTGACATGTGTTTAACAGAATTGCAACGTGCCATCTTGATCTCGGGAGTCACGATCTTTAAATGTTAAAGACGTGGACTGACTGATTTTAGATATAATGCACCTGAACTTAGTCTGCTGAATTCGCCTGGATCTATATGGACAGTTTTTGTTCGAAAATATAGAGTACAGTAGAAGCCTACCTGGAAATTGGTGTTAATTAGTTTTTGGTCGTACTGTGATGAGGTGCTTGAAAATTTAAAGTATGGGCTATGAACCCCTTGAAATAGGCATGCTTTTTTCCATAAAATGTTCTGTACATTCTACAAAACATTTCACCATATATGGCCTTCTCCATATTTGTCTGAAAACATGCATTTCCAGATACTATAATGTATACCCAAATGTATTTGTGTGAATGAATATGGCGTATGTTAAAATACATTAATGGGAAGTTTGATAATACTGACAATAAAGAAATGGACAAATATGGAAAATTTGAAAATACATTGTGAACATTTTTTGTGGACGCCATATTTGTTAAATTTGTGATTTGCCCATATATGGAATTTCGTGAAGGCAGTATATATCCATACATGCACCACATTCTGTATAACTTTTCCACCCAGGTGCTACATCTTAACTGCATTACTGTTATAATGCAACTATTAATTCCTTATTCGTTCAAAACTACAATTAATTGATTTTTCGATTAATCCGAAAGCCTGGATTAATTTTCCAATTTTTAGAGCTAAATGCAAGTTAATCTGACATACACGCAAAGTAACTTTCGTAATTAAAAATACGGTTCTATAGCTTACAGTTTTTGACACGCATCAATAGACCATTCAATTTGTCCATTTTTCATGTATAATACGCCTTTTTGAACCAAAATAAAAACTCGTTCAGAAGAAAATTGCTTTGGGGAATGTTAGTTGAAAGCTCACATTGAAGCTTAAGCTTAGTTTATTGCTGCGTGTGAAAATCTTTAATCCAGTCTCATCATTTTAATAAAATTGACGTGTATGGCCTTCCTTATGGAATTCATTAACGCGTTCATTGAAATATCTTTGTAGTCTTTCAATCTTTTTAGGAAAATATCTTTGCATCACTAAGAGTGATGTGGGTGACGAGTGGCGCCAACTACCGAACTAGGACCTAAGTTGGGGCAGTGGCTAAGATACCGGTCTTTCAATAGAGAGATCCGTGTTTAATTCCCGGTTCAGATACCTTGGCTGTGGTTTCCTCTCTTCTTATCTATTGCAAATTGCCAAAAAAATAATAGAAACCCTAATCCCAATTGCTAGGTGAGCTGAGCCCCACATGTACATTAGCTTAGGAGTGGCGCCACCTCCCAATATTACTAAAAACTTTTTCAGCCGCTTTTCTGTATCGATCGTTAGCTAAGACGTCTTTATGACAAAAATCAGCTGTACCTTTTAGCTACATATTCCCACACTTTTTACAACCTTTTAATTTCCTTTGGTATGAGCAATTATTTGTTGGTCGTTAATTGGTTAATGTGTACATATGCTTATTTGCAAATGGTAAATTTTGTAAAACGATTTTTGGTACTTTTATTTTATATGACTCGCAACTTCACAATGTACGTTTTGTGTTTGCCTCAAATGTACATACGCAATTTTTAACACGCAAAACTTTTAAAAGTATCTTTTAAATCGATTCAAGATGCAGCTTTTGATTCTTTGTTGTAGACATTTAGGATTTTACAAAAGGATGCATCTTGTTCCTATAGAAGCAACATTTCCGAAAATGCACGTACACTTTAGATGCATCAGTTCGTTTTATATCATGGGCATCCTGATTTGATTTTCATCGATGGTACGGATAAAAAAGGGTTAAAAAAGCACATAGGAAGATGAAAGGAATTGCGGAAATAGTACATTTGAAGTATACACGTAGACGTCAACCATATTCGTGCAAATGAATGAAACGTGCATGATGGAAGCTTCGATATCCGTATAGACGCCTATTCGTCATCTTTTAGTCTCTGTATTCCAAAAAAAAAAAAAAAAAATTGAAACAGAATGCATCGTGTATCAAGTGAAAATGAAATGTATTTGATCGAATTTTTGCGTGAGTGAGGATAAAACCTCGTATTTTATTAAGATAATGCTATACGTATATAGCATTTTAGACAATAGAGAGTTTGAGCCAGCCAACGCATTAACGTTAGAGGCGGGAAGGAAGAACCACTCATGCTCCCTCATGACGTTCAGTTAATTCATTGGGTAGTTCAGTCTGTGGCTCCTCCCTTCCCGCCTCTAACGTTAAGGTTAACGTTAAGGCGTTGGCTGGCTCAATCTCTCTCATATCTATTTGAAACATTTAGACGATATATTTATTAGACGTCTTCACTCTTAATAATTTTAAATAAGTTTTTTTTTGTACGATTTTTCACACTTTTTGTTAAGAATTGGTCTTTTAGGATAATGCCAGCTTTTCCAAACTAACGGAGGACGCTACTAGCTTCTGATTTACTGATGATGTTGTTGAGAAATCCGATTAACTCTTTATTGAATGTAGTGTAGGTATTATTTTTGGATGGATAAAATTCCCTGGTCACAACACGATGGCAAGCAACATCCATCATGTCCAAAGTAGCAAAGACCATTGACGTAATAAGGGCGTTTTAGCCAATTTTTGGCCGATCGCTTAGGCAGGATGTTGCTATTTTATCCCTATTCAATTCCTTTTGGACGAAGATTTCGTTTGATCGGAATAAATGCGGTGATGCGTGAATGGCTTAGGTGCATGGTCACTCGCGTCCTTCGTGCATTAGGAGTAAGCCTTAAAAAACGCCTAGGTTTCGGCCCCTGGCCGCCTCCTTTTGGCTTTCGTCTGGAATAAATCCCCCAAAGCGATACTTATCTCCTTCTTCCATATACTCTACCGTTGTATATACGCCAGCGCAGAGCTTTTATTTACGAAATTGAATCGCATTTGCGCCTTTTATATTTATTGGTTGCCAGCGGTGAAAAAGATAAACGACGTGTAAATATACTTTCTCCTCGGAAATAATATTGCTTAGCTTGCGCCTAATCGAATTTCACGTAATCGACGTCTGAAGAAATAAGCTGGAATGTTTTTTTTTCGTCCGGCTTCTACTTAGGGAAGCGCCACGTTTCCTAGGTTAGTAAGCATGCATGCTATTCTGTATACTACCGTGCGATTCAACCACTTTAATAATGCAGTCAATTTACGGTTGCTTATGAATAACTCTAACGCCGAAGGCAGTTTTCGCCTTAAAAAGATACCTACATTGCTGCCATCTATGGATAAGAAGGGAGACACGTTTTTATGCACATTGTCCTGTAAGTGCATCTGCTGCGTATACAGTAATGTCTCTTATCCTCAGGGGATAAGTTCCTAGGCCCACACCCTATAGATGCTTGAAACTTTGGATGATATCAAACTTGTCATACAGTTTATTTAAAAAAATAAATAAATATGCTCATCAAGAAAAATTGTGTAATTATAACAAAACGATATTGTACTTTGAATAACGTAGATTATAATTTTCAAAACGAGGGAAAGTGAAATCGCGATATGCTAAATGTTTGGCTTTTGTCAGGTTTATTTTTTTTATATTAAACTAGCAGATTATAAAATGTTATATAAAAATTGGATCCATGGCGAGCGATTCATTGTAGGTGATTTGTATATTACGTAGTTAAATAATTTCTTAAAAAAACAGTGCACTAGTAACGTTTTTTGCATAGCTTGTGTAACTGGAGTAGGATGTTTCACCTTAAGAAGATGCCTACGATGCTGCCATCTACCGGCAAGAAAGGGAGACTCAAACTTGAGTACCTAAGTATTTTTGTTTATTTTTTCGAAAGGAAAGATTTAAAGCAGTTGACAACCTTATGGTAATATACACGTCGTGAGTACTATATTAACTCCATGCATGGAGATTAAAAGCCATATATGGCCAGAAATGTACTCAGACATATCACAAAAATATCATATGTGGGATATACTGTGACATGTATGGCCCTATATAATTTGTCCACTAGAGATTGCATTGTGACTGAAATTGCTGGAAATATCCCTGCACCTGTTAATCAGTGAGTAAAAACGAAGCCATATATGGAAATAGGTGGTTGGTTCTATTTTAACTGATCAGCTTCAAGTCATAATTATTGAACAATATCTAAGCTACACCTTCCTTGCAATTAAGCTAGCGAACTGAAATTTAGCTGTCGTTTTTAGCATATAGAACCCGTGACATTGAATATGTGCAAGAATGCATCTTTAATTATGAGTATTTCAATATTACATATAAAATTTCCTGGTGTTTTGCAGTGGTGGGAAAACTTAACAATCAGCCGGTAGCACAACAGCCTGAAATCGCAGCGGCAAAATATGAAAGCAAAACTACCCCTTAGTGCTGCTTTGTTTATATATTATAGAAGGATACAGTATAATTGATTTCCACGAATACGAACGATCTTCGATAGTAAGGTCAGTTGCCAAGGTACGCAAGGGGCAAGTCGTGCTTTTATATTCATCTCCAGAGTGGAGCCTAGCATTCCCCGAAGACATTTTAATGGCAAATGGATACTGGTCTTCCTTTAAACGTTCTTGCTTTACTAAATCTGCCACAAAGTTCTTCCGAGGGTACCGAATCAATTCCTTCCTCTCATTCGTCAATAACAAAGTCCCTCAAGCATCGGTTATCCGGGGATGCAAAAACCATGAACCGATTTGTTAAATGGTTCCAGCTTCTGGCAAATAAATAAATATACATATATATCGTGATTGCCAACGCCAGAACACTGGCGTTAAAGCTGAAAGGAACGAAGCATAAGCTGTAAAGATTTATACTTAACTACCATACGGACATTCATATTAGTGTTGCTCTCGATATGGAGTACACCCAGTCCAACGTTAAATTGGTAGTTAATTTGAAGTATTGACATTGCTAGAGCAGACAAAACCACCAAAATAATATCATGCGGAGACTTTTTGCTATGGTTGCAAGGCTCCAGCCAATACAGTTTCTATAAATACTGCATTAGATCTAAGACAGCAACTCGCGCTTAATCTCATTGGCTAAATATCCTTGAACCACATGCTCGAGGTTTTAATCGGTACTTTTTTAATAATTGACGTGATGATGGCCCTTTGCGTAGTGCGCAAGTACCTACTCACACGTTGGCAGTGATTGCTATCGAACAGGGGTAACTTAATTTCCCAGCTAAGTCCAATGGGTTTGCACCCAACCACTTTTGGGCCCTCATTGGAAACAATCATCTATCTGTTAACGTCCACTGCTAAAGTTGGTTAAATTGAAATTTGAAAATAAAGTTTATGCTGCCCCTGTGCGTAAGCCACATGCACATACTCGCACGTTCGCAATGATTGCTATCGTTCAGGGGTAGAATGATCGTTCTAAGTGCTTAAGTATTGAGAAATACTTTCTTGTAAAAACGTGTGTTTTGTGTGAATAACGTTTGACGAGACTCATGTATATTTCTCCTTTTGGTCTACTTCGAATAATTGCCACATCATACTTTGATCAGAAAATTTCGAAATTTCCAAATGAACGTGACACGGTTTGGATTTATCATGTACAATACAATGCAGTTCCACTTGATATGGGGTCAGACAATATACCCAGTTTAGGGCAGTTTCTCCGATTGAACGACCCCTTAACAGGACACTGTGTGTCGTCACGATTGTGACTATCTAGCTGTAAAGATGATGTTCTGAATCGGGAAGGTTGTCTTTGAAATTCATCAAAATTACTTGGAAATGTTCCTTACGGATCTGACTCGTAAGTCCTTTTTTTATCTATAATGAGTGAAGTGGAAGACATCAAGCTTCTGGAAAGCACCTCCTACTAAGGTTCCAAATTGGTCGTTCATTAATTACTTCATTTCAGCCCGCATGCCAGGAATATCGTCAATCGTTCGGTCTTCCGGTTAAACGACCCCCAACCAGACATCGATCATCTTCGCATTGTTCGCATTGAGGTCTTTGTACCGTTGAAGATGGTGGTAGGTATCGATATACTTTAACAGCTACGCTTTCGGCAAAAGATGGATTACTTTGTGGATGAATAAATAGCCAGGCAGACGAAAACCACAATTCGCCATAAAACTTCGGTAATCCAAATTAAAGTGTAAATACATCGGGAAAGAGATAAATGTGAAGTGCAAAAAAAGACTGCTCAAGAATTCACTTGGGAACCATTACCTTCGGATTGCGGCAACGATTGAATGAACGGAGAGAAGAGGTGCATAAAACAAGAAACAAAGAAATCGGAGAGCTAATTCAAAACATCGTACCCAGCTCGACTTTCTGTTTGCAATTAAGATTATACGCACGTCTAGCACCACTATGCATCCTAGTTTGTATTCCTCTTTTCACTGCGAATGAAAACACATTAAAAACCTGCCTTTGAAATAAAACAAACTTGCATCTTCGAAAAGATATAACATAAAATAGTTGCATCATTGACATGAGTGAACTATATATGATTGCTAGACAAGTTATAAATATACGAGGTGTAGTGCTTTAAATGAATTATTCAGGGATTACCAAATGTTGATATGCTCTATTGAGAACAGAGGTTTGCATGATGAGTTTATGTAATTTTCAACTTCTAGAAATACTGACATACTGACGAGTGCTTTATTTTCGGTTTATTAAACAAATAAAAAACGATGAGGTTCTGCCAATGACACGGCTGTGCATTTTTTAACGTCCCTATCTTATAACGTTTTATGAAAAGCTCGTGTAAGCTGTTGAATCGCCGCGTAAGCCGATTCGCAGCCGTTAGCCGTTAACACTTCCGTTTCACCACCGCTGCTTAAATTTTATTTTTATGCTGAAACAAAAACTAGTACTATGTCAAAATAATGGGGGTGGAGGGGGTGGGAATACTCTCCTGTTTAACCTGTGGTATTTGAAGGTTACATTCAAAAACTTTATGCATGCAAGTCATGGAATTTAAATACTGTACACCTGTGCATACAACAACAATTGCATAGATTAACACCTGCGACGACATTGTACACATTTTAAGAAATTATTTTAAAAAAATAAGTGAACATTTCGTAACTTTACAATTTACAAAGCAATAGTATACAAATAATAATTAAATATATTACTAAATGTATTTTATCAAAATTATTTGTTTATAAATACCGGGTTGACTGTAATTATAACGGAAGTGATAAAATTGTCTAGTTGTCTGTAAAGACTTTTGCCAAAAGAGAAACAGTCCATTGTATTGTTTAATGACGAACCAAATTAAGAAACTTCGGTCGTTACTGGATATCAGGAGATATATACTTTATTGTACGAATAAAATGTCTTTATATAGATATCATGTACCAAATATGACAATCCGATTCAACAATTGCTTCAAAATATTAGACCGGGAACCAGACACGTGTAGTCATTCGTGTGAATCAACCGAGCACGAGACGAACAAAAGACGAATCCCGATTCGATTTAACATTCTTCAGATTCATCCATTTCGTGGAGAGCTTTCAGTGTAATGACATTTCAAATATACTAGTTCAGAAGAAGGGATTTCTTCAATTGTATCCCTCGAATTTCGCCATATCAAAGAGCATCCTTTTGAAAGAGGAGGAGGGGTGTTGTGTGAAGGTACACGATCGAACAACAGTCATGCGAAAACAATCACGTCTCAATTAATTAATACGGCTTTCAACATCGCGTTCTTAGGTATTATTTTTAATTACATCGACAAGGATTTGTTTGAGAGATGACAAAAATGTTATTGAATTCGTCGATCCGAGGTGTTTGCCCTTCCGTTTAAATTAATGAATCCGAGTCGGTGAATTTGTAAACCGAGTTTTCGAAGAGCTCCAAACCAAAATCCTTTACTTTTTTCTTCTCGTTTTCGTTGAAATAAAAATGGAGATAAGTAGACGAGGCTTAACACCTCTTAATTTGAATATCGCGTGTAATTAATGCTAGAATGTACGTGCTTAAAAGCACCCTTTTCCAAACGGGTCACGTAGACGAAGAGGCAATTTCAACGCATTTTTATCCGGAATGTGGCAGAAGAGGAAGATTTTGAAAATGTGGAGGAGGGAATCTTTTCAAGTATCTGTAACGTAGGACAAGAAAAGACTCGCACTGAAGTTTCGGTCATGTTCTCACCAAGAAAACGTATTCTGAAATGTAATTTCGAGTCCCTTTTAGGGTCGGTATCGTTGCTTATTTATTCTTGTTAATCCTTGTACAATTTGAACGCTATATAGTTTCTCAAAAATGTATACGAATTATTCCCTATTTGCATAAAGCCACTCGAATAACTCTGAAGAGATGGACAATAAAGGGTTGCGATGGATTTCCATTGAAATTGCGTTGAAAAGATATGGGGAATCTCGTTTTGAAAAGCTTTGTCTGAAAATCTTTTCAAGTGGCTAATCGCCGCTGGATTGCACGGACAGGGGCTTAAATCAGATATTTTGAGCCTAAGCTTCATCTGGTGAATAACAGATGAATACCATCTCTTCATTTTTCCTAATAGATTTTTTTCGAATCGATATTTCATTTCTTCGAGCACATAGTGTTAAAAATATTCAATAGCAAAAAAATGCAGGATGCGCCCTATAGCAGCTATGTGTGTTTGATG